>VDFB02061657.1:244770-311769 GCA_007258455.2 Sequoia sempervirens
TTTTCAATTATGGTTTTTGTAACTTAAGTACAACTGCTACAAAGAGTGAAGTCATTGTTCACCCACCTTGCTCAACTTGGAAAACATTTATGAACTAGGGCATACTGGAACTAGCTGTCCCGCCCCTTAAACCATAACAAAAGGTTCATAACATAACATGACTTATTTTTCTATTGTGATTCAACTGGGTTGACAAAAGAAAGGACCTTTGCTAAACTGCTATGTTACTTGGTGTAACTCTCAAGTCTTGGCTCCTACCATTGGTTCAAGGTCTTAAGATTCAAGGGTTTTACCACATAATGGTTTCTATTCTCATAGCAAGTCTTCTTAGCAATCGTATGCTGACACAGTTATTGAATTTGTCCCATTTGGTCACAAGGTTAATTAATGACCTCAAACACAACACCCCCTTCTGAAGGCTTCAAACTAAATACAAAACCCTAGAAGGGTTTTATTCGTTCAAGATAGGATAATCTTCTTTTAGAGAAACAAAAAATTTTACATTATCATTATTAAGAAAGAAAATTGCAACTCTAGTTCTTCATTAATTAAATGTTCTAGACTAAAATCAGCTACTAACCCTACTTGGGCTCCAAGCCTCCTCACCCTACAATTGGGTTACCTAATTTTGTCCCCTAGATAAATCTGAGTTCAAATACTTAACTTCATTTGTGTTCTTACTTAAACAACATAGACCGCTTTTGTTTCTCAAAAGACTATCTATCAAGAATAACTAAAGCTTTACTTTCGCTAATAAAATCAAGCTAAGAATATTATTTCCAAGAATTCAAGTAATTGATAACAATCAGAGGTTGAAGTTTAAAGAAGCATTTCAGACGCTAGCAAAGAAAGAATTTAGCTTAGGCCTATTTCTCAATGCGTTTAAATAACCAAACCGAACCGAACCTCTAGGACAAAATAAAACCATGTAGATATTTATATCGGATTTCACTTAGTCACCAACGCTCTAACAAAGGTATATGACATACATACTCTACGTTACTGGTTTTTATCAACCAAACGCTTTCCTGTATGATCTGAAAGAAAATAACATTATCTCAAAAAGGTGACCTTGCACTGGTACGAGTATGGGTATTGGTACATGGGTACGGTATGCTCGTACAACAAAATTTTTTTGGGTGTTATATACGTTTAGGTACATTTGTACAAAATACATATAAAAATATAAAACATATTAAATTAGTGTAATTATAATTTAATAAATTTATAAATATTAAAATTAAAATTAAAATATATTATAATTTTAAATTATTAATTTATTATATATTAATTAATAATTATTGAACTATAATTACTAGTTAGTATTAGACTATTACTATTAGTAACATAAATTAAAATGATAAAATAAATTTATAATATATATTTAAGAATACAATAATTTGACTTATATTTAATTTATTAGTTAATATAATATTATTAATATTTAATAGTTTAATTATTAGTACTTAATTTATAATATATCTTAACATAAAAAATTTAAAATGATAATGCATAATAATATAAATAAATGAAAATATTTATTATACTCATTATATTTTAAAATTTAATAAACAATATTATAAAAATTATGAATAACGGTATGTTTAAAAAGTTAAAAATAAAATCTATAAAAAAATTCTTCTTCTGCGTTGGCTGTGGCTAGGGTTCTGTTCGGTGGTGATGGAAAGGCTTTCGGCTTTGCTGGTTCTACCAATACTTGGGGTCGTCCTTACACGTCTATAGTGCGGTTTGATGCGCTTTCTTCACATTTGGGAGGAGCTTTGACGGCACGCAATGGGAGGAAGGGTGGAAAGCAGGACGCGACTAGGGGTCCTGTTGCCAGGGTTTGTCCGTTGGGGGTGAAAAATATGCATTGCGGTGGGAAGAGATCAAGCTTGGAAGGTGGTGAACAGAATAGGGGGCACGACTGTGCCAATTCGACCGCACTTTTGCTGCACTTGGGCTTATTGGCAGATTTAGAGGGTTTTGGTCAGGTCTTGCTGAGCTTAATAAGTGGATTTCAAAGCATTGGAGCCCAGTTTTGGAGGGGGATGTCCAGATTTACCCTAATGCGAAGGGTTTCTTTGTGGTTGTTTTTGATAATAAAAAGGATAGGAGAACTGTGCTTTGTGATTATCAATAAAGCTGGGAAGATAAGCACCTGTTATTGCTAAAACCGTGGCACCCAACTTTTAACCCCAATACAATTTTTTTTGAGATGGCTCCTATTTGGGTAAGATTACCTTATTTACCTCTTCATTTTTGGTTTGAACCTTGTTTTGAAGCTGTAGGCAATACATTGGGAAAAATTTTGGATGTTGATGAAGATACTACCAATTTTTTGCACACAACATATGCTTGCATTCTGATAGAAATGGACATCTCAAAGGCTTTGCCTCTAGCTGTTTGAAGTTCTCTGGTGGTGTGTGGGAACAGGAATTGGATTATGAAGGTTTATCATTTAGATGTAGATGTTGTTTTAAAACTGGTCATATTGCTGAGCACTATTCCAAACGCGAGAGGGATAATCAGGCATCATGGTGGAAAGAAGTTTCTCCCCACCATTATTCAGTGGAGGAGGAAGTGGTGAGGAATGAGTCGATGAAAAAAACTAATGGCGCAGTTTCAACTAGAACCCATAAGGACATAGCATCGGCTGTAGAATCTGGGGTGGTGCAGGGCAGTGACCCTAATGATGTGGGTGGGGTTTGGTCAATTGGGAAGTGTGTGGCCTTTTCTAAAGGGAGTAGCCTTCCTGATGAAGATATTGGAGAGCCCTCTTGGTCGGATGATCAGGAGGAGAAATGGCAAACGGTCCAAAGAAAGAAGAAGAAGAAGAAGAGGGATCCTGTTTTTAGTATGTCACTTCGTTCGCATGATAAAAGGAAGAATAGGCATCGTTAGGAAGCTTTTGTTATTGGGGTTTCTTCTCTTTAGTGTATTTCTATAGTAACTCAGATTTTATCTATTGCTGTTTTTGGCATTGTTGAGGTTGTTGGGTGCTAGGTGTTTGTGGGTTTGATGGTTTCTAGATGTAAGGTCCGAAAAAATTCACTTACTAATTATAACCCTTAATTGCCAAAATAATTTAATAGAATAAAATTATCATAAAAAGGTGTGGAATAAGAGGAATAATTAAATTACTTTCATCACTAAATTCAAAAGGAATAACATACACCAATGAATCAAAGTATATCAAAACGAGGCTGTACCTTCATTAGTTTTAGCCATGTAGGCTTACACATGAATTATCATCTCAGCAATACATTTAAATTCAAATACTATAATGCAATTAAGGAAATAGCAAGATCATAAATGCAACCACAATAGAACCATAACACAAAGAATTTTCATGAGTGGAAAACCCTCGTAGGGATGAAAAGCCACTCATAAAAGTGCCTCACTGGCTTAATGAAATGCCTCACTGGCAGAGCCTTACTAGCTACAAAATCTCAATGGTTACAAGATGCCTCACTGGCAATGATCATACTGTTTCATTGACATGACCATTCATTACATATTTTTGGATATCATGAATATCACACACAACAAGGAGCATAAGGAAGTTCTTTTACAAGTTACCCATCTCATAATAGTCTTTCATGCTCACAATATTAGCTATCAAACTACATTAAGTATGGATCTACTAGTTTTCCTCATCCTTTCTTAACGTTTGAACTTACATATATACTAATGGATTAGTATGACCAAATATACCTTTTATTTAGACACAAGATCCCATATAGACATCATATACGGAAACAAATTAACGTTTAACCACTCACTATGTAGTAAAAATACTCTTCAAATATCATAATTGTAAACCAAAGTTATTCTTGCAGTAAACAACTTATTCCTTAAATGTATTGACTAAGATAGTTGTTGCAGCATCACAAGAATCAAGGTAACATTGGTTGGAAACCCCTTACCGATCAACCATCCCATCGCTAAATTCTCTTGGAATAAATGGTGCACAAATTCACAAAGATTAGTAAAGCCAACGTTAGATGGATAATCAAGGAAGTATAAAACACATACTACTAGTGAGAACAATTATCCATTAGTAAAAGATAACTTATTTATTTCTCATCAAACTATTAATGATACCATCTTATATTCCAAACAATATTTCATCGCACAACAAAATATATAAGGAAATTACTCACTATTACCTTAAGTAATAATGTTCGATACAATATAATACAAGTGAGAACAATCACCTATTAATAGAGATAACATATTTAATTCGGATCAAACTAATATATATATATATATATATATATATATATATATATACCATACAATTTTCACCAAATAAAAGACTATATAAGGAAATGACTTACTATTGCCCTAAATACATAACCCTCCTCAAGGGATAATACCAAACACGTAAGCTATAATGATTACTAAAATTTACTTGATAATCTTTCACAACAAAATTATAATATAATCATTTACTTCATCAATTTCTTCGTCAAAAAACCAATTCTTTGTAAAATGAAATATTAGAAGTTAAATATTCCAAGGATGTGTTTCTATTGAATTTAGATTCCTTTCCTAATGAGTTATTCATTAAATACTTCTCATGGTAAACTACCGAAATCCAAAAGAAAAGTTTAGAATGAACAATACCAAGGTCTAAAGTTACTATCAACTTTGTAAAACAACCAAATCAACAATAATTTCTAATAATGTATTTTGTAGACCATTTTCAAGAACTATTATGGAAGTAGTAACGAAACAGAAGTGAAAAGCTAAGAATGTAACTGAAAAGTTGGGCTAGAGCTGGAATTAATTGACACTTTGGAGTACACATCATTCTACGAGGTTCATTTTCAGGAAACTCATTACGAAAATGAAGAATTTCTCTTACAGAACTGTTTCAGTTAACCAAACCATGTGATGAGTAGGAGGGAGTTGAGTCAATCCAACTGGTGAATAAGTAATTTGTGTAATTCTGATGATACTTTCTGCTTTAGTGCATTCTGGCTTTGTGTTGTTTAAAACAGGGTCATTGGCATTGCCGAATTCTTAGGAGTACTAAACTATTATACTACATTTTTCTATTGAGCTTTGACATTCCATAATGTTTTTCTCTTTTCTACGTGACTTCCGTACTCCATAATATTTTACTTTTCTAAATTAAATTTTGAAGTATACTTTCTAGCATTATATCCAACGTCGAATAGTTGTCTTCAAGCTACAATGATCCTAGCAAGAATAGAACACTGGTAGACTCTTTGAGAACCCGTCTACGTGCATACCGGAGCTTTAACACAGCATATGCCGCCCTTCTTGCCAGCCTCTTTTGAATGAGTTCATCATAAAAGGAAGTTGTCTTTCCAGTTCCAAAAGTTGCATGTAGAATAAGGTCACAACATATTTGATAATAAGATTTTATGGATCTTTTAGTTATTGGGCAGGAGAAATGTAAGATTTCCCAATTCTTAACAACATTCTTCCTGCGTATGATCAGACAGAATGCTATGATGCACAGACCCAAGTTGTTAATGAGAAATTCAACTATTTAATCAACCTGAAATGCCATGGCTACAGAATCTCACCCAATCATTTATCCTATGCAGGCCTTTACGCCACGAAACCTAATCTCAAGGATGCTTATATCAAGTAAACAAACCAAAGAACTCTACATTTCTCAACCAATTTCCAGATCTATTGAACTTAGAATAAGGTAAACAATATTAATATCTCAGAGATAGGAAATTGTAATGTCCCCATTTTAGCTGACATTGTTTGTTGAGTGAGCCTATCATTCTGATCCTCATAGGCTGACAGTGGTGTGTAGAGGATCATTCGAGGCAGTTACCCGGTGTTTAGGAGCATCCCTTTTGCAGTTGTTTCAGGTTGGGCCTTCGCAGAATCCTTCAGAGTGGTTTTTCAGAGACTTGCTATTTTTAGAAAATCAGACAGGCGGAAGCTGCTATTTTGGGCAGGGCACCTGGTTCAGCTGGTTTGTTCAGATTCGACCCAGTGCATCAGTTTGTTGGTCAGATGGAAGAATAACGGAGTATTTAATGATTTATTAAATAATTAATATTTTGACTTTATATTATAAAGTCACTTTATTAATGTATTTAAATATTATAATTAAGGCGCATTATAAAGTATTCTAATACTTTATAATAAAGTGGCATAATTAATTTAATGAATGAGTATTTATTCATTAATGAAGAAGGCGCCTATTATTAAATATTTTTCCTAAGTCCAAACAGGCGAATTAAATCATTTATTTAAATGATTATTAAAAGGAAGGGTTTGGTCGAATTTCTCAAGAGGCTTATATATTGACTACCAAAGACAAATCGAACTCTTATGTCTTGATTATTCAATTTGTCTTCTTTTTGCTCTGAGCATTGAAGTTTGCAAAACCTAGGGTTTCAGCAAACGATTGGTTTTGAAGAACGATACCTCTTCAAGATCTGGCATACTGAGACTGTGCAATACCAGTTGAAGATTGTCCACTTGGTGACTTCACACAGAAGTTGCAGTTGAGATTATTGATCGATTTCAGGAAGGTTCTATCAGAGACTTTTCATCAGTTATTAGTGGTGCACCATTTGAGATTGTGGAACAGTGATCTGGCAGTGTATTCATTGAAGCCGTACCATATTAAATACTGCTGCTGGGCCATACAGACTTGTACCAGCAAGGCCGTACTTCTTCATCAGGGAATACGCCTTCATCTCTGGGGTCTTCTGCCTATTGCAATAGGGACGCCTTGGTATTCTGAAGCTTGAGGCGTGGTATCTGGAGTCTGGAGTTTACTCTCTGTCTTGGGCCGTACATTTCTTACCCATCATCTGAAGGCTGCAAGAAAATCAGGTTGCATTGAAATAGAGTTGTATTTCCTTCATATGTTCATTTTATATATTGTATGTGCTCTAGAAACTTAATAAAGTCATGCGCCTACATCTTCTGAGCAGTTTCAAAGAATATTTTGTGTCTTTAGATTTATTATGAATTTTTAAGCATTTTTAGAGTAAAATCGCAGCTTTCAAGTTTGTTGCAAAAACCCATCAAAACACCAAAAAAATACAAAACGTTCAAAACAAACAAAATCAGTGATTCAGTTAGGGTTTGGGGAATGAGAGTCACCTGGATTCTTACAGAAATATTAGCATGCATACAAAAGAATGCGTTCCCCAACGATACAGTCGATCTGCACCATTTTGTTTTCTCCATACTCCAAAGGGGCGCCCTCAGCATAATGCTTCTAATATCGTTGATGAAGATTTTTCTATCCAATACGAGAGACAAGAGATACCTAAAGTTCGAATACTGACGAGAGGGAAATACTCAAATCAAGGGATGAGAATTGGAGGTCGACCCATAAAAATTAAATTCGTGAATAAAACAATAACGAATTGGTAAGATCTGAGAATTGATACCATGGCTAAGAACAGAGACAATGCCAGAGCTAGAGTGAAGGCATAAGGCTACGGCTTGGAATAGATTAGACCATTAAGGCAAGGAATATGAAACAATAATTTTAGGAACAACAATCAGCTCTCATGAAATCAAATCTAAATATAGAATGCATGCAAGAGAATTAATAATCATGATGTTTTTTTTTTAAAACAGAGAGTTATATATTACTTTTGAAGGATTTTATGAGATTAAGTTGCAGATATCAAACACAAAAGATGATATATGAAATTTGAATACAATGGAGAGTACCTGTTAATATCCTTCTCGGAGTTTTGTATATCTTTGCTCTGTTTCCTCCTCCTTCAACCTCCCCCCTCTCATCTCCTCCCCCAAACCCTCATATCTTCACTGCCCCAGAAAAAAGAACTCAAAGTAGAATGTCTTTTCAAATTCCTTCTAACCATTCCAAGAATTCTTTTCCCGCTCACAAAAGAAAACATCTTTCTTGTAACTTCCCTCAGATTAATGCAAGAAATAATCAACAGTTCTTTAAGCATTATCATTTATTTATTCATTAGTAATCACAACTTTTATATATTATCTATTCATTTTATATTAATTATTTATTTTCAAAAGATTATAATCTTACTGATTATAATAATATTTTCTTGGTTAATAATAGTAAATCAGAATTTATCACACAGTTAGAGAGGGTTGTGACACCAGATGTTCTCTTTCTCTGTTGTAACTGCTGGTTTTTCTATTGAATAAAATTATTGCGGGTTTGACCCGCCTTTACCAATAAAAAAAAAAATTAAGTTTTCATTATAAATTTTTAAAACATTAGAGTTTTATTGTTTAAACTTTAAAGATTTAAAACTTTAAACAATGAAAAAAAATTAAAAAACAAAAAATACAAGCAGCCCCTTCTGTGCGCGTCACTGAGCTGGAGAAGTGTGAACTCTCCCACTTTTGTCACCCCTTTCTTCTGCAACCCCTTCTTTTGCCGCCTATAAAATTGCAAGTAGTGCTTACTTTGCATTCAACTTGGTCGCTTGGTCGCGTGTCTGCAGAGAGAGCAAAGAAATTTGCCTCTAGAAACAAACCAAAAAACCAATGAAAACATGTTAGGGTTTCTATTTTGACTTCAAAATGAAGGAAAAAAGTTTTTTAAAACTGCGCCGACATGTTGAAACGTGTTGGAAATGGGTGAAAATTGCCACGTCATCTTGGAGTTGTCAAGATTCAGTATAATTATTTTGGAAACATTTGAATGAATGAATGTTTTTAATTATGTCCACGAGACCAGCTAGTCTATGGGACCCACTAAATGAAACTGAAAACTGCCTTTGCCAGAACAACAAAACAACAGCCGACCCCACCGAACTACTTCCTGTTGTTTTCTAGCTCTTTGCTGATTTTGTTTCTTCTGCCATGTATTTCGATCAGGTTTCAACATGAAAAGTGCAGTATCTTGACCGATTCCACAAGGTTTTTGGGACGTACCCGAAATTGTCGAGTAAATAGGCCGACTCGGTAACATAGCTCTTATATCAAAAAATCTAAAACAAAATTCCCAATTTTTCATTAATGACTTTCATTTAATTTGTGAGTATTCTCAGGTCATTCTAGACTTTCACTCCACAAATATCTAATTTTGAATGCGAGTTAAAATTTATTTTCAAGAATGAGACAGGGCTTTTGTTCTTACTTCGCTCTGATTATTTTCTCTAGCTCAAGAATCTAGATCTAATTTTTGTTTATTATGAATAGCTTGGGAGATTGGTTTTGGTTCGTAGATCGATTTTATTTACTTATTTTCTTTGATAGGATTCCAAACTCTGCCCATTTTTTCTCATTGGCATTCTTGAGACCATGACATAATATGTGTTGAATCTTGAGGTAAGTCACTTTGCATGGTTTCAGTGACTTTATTTTGTGAGTCTATACACAGTCAGATAATTTTTTTCTTGTGCTTTATTTCATTCTAACAACAGAATTAGGACAATTTTTCACTGGCCTAGGGACTCATTTGGCATCTATAGTTATACCTTATTCTATCTTCGGCGCGTAGGCATCCCCTAGCTATGTTGCCTAGCGGTATCCCTTCCTGTTGAAATATGGTAGCTTCGGTCAGATATAGAAATGATGATCATATGTGTGTGTATATATATATGTCAGTATGTCAGTATGTACACATATATATATTAATTGTATACATCATCATTTATATCGAAATCTACTACATTCCAAGTATATTATCGATCTGCATTTAGAGGTTATTAATTGCGGATTATTAGCATTTCATGTTTCATATAGGATCCCGATCGAGCATCATTATCGGTGATCATTTCCAGATTGGATATTGTTTATTTGTGTAAGATAAAATCAGATCGAACTTAGTAATCATTTATGTTTATTAAGTAACTAACTCCGAATTGCTGATCGGGTGTTTAGTTTAGATGAAAAGGCACAATTCATGACACATCTCATGAACGGACATGCCTCCACTTTGTGGAGACATGTCTGCTCATGGGATGTGTCTCTTCCTTATATATTTAATGTAGATCCGATCCACAATTGGAGATATCGAAATCAATAAATGTTCTGCTCTTGTAGATCGAATACCATTAAAGAAAATTCAGACTTGTTGAACTCTTAGAATTAACATGGTATCAGAGCCATGGTTAAAAATTCACAAGTCTGAATTTCTTAATCTATATCCCCTTCCAGGCACATACTCCACCAGTTCAAATGCAGCCGGGAGATTTCCGATGGCATGATGGCTGCGTAGCCTCCGGCTCTCGCCATCCTTATACACCACACTGCTACACTCGAGAAGGATTCGATTATTTGAGAGTCATTCATCTTATGTTATTTGCAAGAAAATCAGGATATTTGGGGAAGACAGTTTATGATTAAATAAGTGCGTGTGGTTACTGGGAAGCTTTCGGTGAAGCATCCTAAATAATCAAATGTTGTGTACGAGCCAGTCCGCAAGGTTGTGGTACTGGGTATTTGTAGTTTAGCGTCAACTTCTAGGAATTCCAGATAACGTATCTTAATGGGGTTCTATTCAGTCTGTTAAACATAAAATATATTCCTGCACTTTTCCGTATTTCAGTGAAGTATATCTACATACATATTGCTTAAAGTTGGAATTCGTATTCTCAATGAGAGGAGACTAAAAGCATATAAGGAAATGGGCACTCAGGAATAAAGCAAAGGGGATCAAGAAACGTGTGAAGCAGAGAAGGATCGTGGAAAATAAAGAATCCTAGTCGGGTACAAGAGAAGCATCAAACTCAGTTGTATTCAAGTGTGTACTCTATGATTGTAATTGTATTCGAGTGTATTCGAGTATATACTCTATGACACATTTGTATAGCTTGTGACCTTGAATTCAAGTATGTACTTCATGACAGATGTACTCTAATACATGACAGGGAAGACAAAGTCATCGCTAGGCATATTAAAGGATGGTATCGAGTAAACAAGGCAAATCGTGGATGTATTAATCACTGAAGGTTACAAGGATATCGCAAATGTCTGAGAACAAAGAAATGATTGGGGTTTTACACGGGAACTCATGGAGTGGAGTTAAAGATATATGTGTTTGTATGCTCCGCACTAACAGTTTGTGTGAGGGAAAAAGCCGTTTGTATTTCATCTCTGCCAATGAATCTATGAATAGAGACGTGAAGGCCTAGAGCAATTATATCGTTGCATGATCGGGTGGTATGAGGTTGACGTTGGGCATTCGATTTGCATTTGAGCAAGGGCACTTATAAATATATATTCATATAGTGTCATGTCAATCTTAACCATCATCAGAAAAGGGGTAATCTGGAGATTGATATTTATTCCTCGTCCTATGCATATTGTCACGACAAGATGTTGAGGGAGTCTTTCCGGCTTCTCCTGAAATTACTACATCTATTCTCTTTCGCGGAAGACTGAGTTAGAGCAAATAATATATTCGCCGGCACAGTCGACTATACTTGAGGAATCCGGCTATATTTGGGAAGGTGATTAGGACTATGCTTTTGCCATCGTTGACATTTCAAGTGCGGATAAGCTAAATTTATCAAGCTGAGAATAATAATCCTTATGAGGGGGCGATTTGTGAGTTGTTCCTTGGGTGTTTTACTGCTGTCATCACAGTGTTTGTAGTTGCATGTTGCCATACAATTGCATAAAGATATTGCTACCTGTCTAGAAAATACGATTCTATCACTAGAGGAAATATCTATTCGGAGCCGTGTTCAGGCTTGAGTGGCCTTGAACCTGACGAAGGAAGATTGTGGATCGAGATAAGTATCCTTTTATTTAGATTTTTGAAATTTAGGGTAAAATTTCAGTTTGCTAAGTTGTGCAAATCTGACTTTGGTTATTTTAATCATGTGTGTTTAGTCAAAATTGCGGTTTCTCTTGAATAAGAGATCTTTGTGACAAGATCCTGTGGAGATACCTCTATTCCTTGCAATTGTGAAGATCTCTGAGTGTGACTCTGAGATGAAAAGAGAATTGCATATTTTCGTTGTGATTGGATGATCACTTCGATAAAATTCTCTTTGTGTTTGGACTGCAATGTTGCCTTGAGAAGGCTGGTCCGATATTGAATATGCTGGCTGCATAATGTGTGTTGTGCAGATTGTCTTTTGTTGTACTGAGATTTGCACTCTCGAGAGGAGTAAAAGATGGAAGGAAAAGTTATATCAGAATTCAATAAAGATAAGTTTCTTTATCCCTTCATTCTGATCCTTTGATATATTTCCCTTTAGGTTGATTTACTTATTCATGTTTTAATATTGTTCATAAATTCTTGTATTCATATTATAACCTGAGATAGTAAACCTTGTATGATTCTAGCTTTAATATTTCTTTGGATAATTATAAACTGTTAGTAATCTCTCTCTAAAATGCTTTTAGGACAAGGTGATGAGAGATTGCTTAGTGATGAAAAGCCCGAGGCATCTTGTGAGGAAGTCATGCCGACCAAAGAAATGATCAAGCGTGAAGTTACAACTTGCAGCCATGGGACTGAGTTGGTGGCTAGAGGGAGTTCACTTCCAGAAGTCTTCTTTGCAAGCTCTGAAGCAGGGATCAAGAGGGAGTTATGTGACTCACTGAGAAGAAGTGTAGGTTGCAGTGTTGCAAGGCCAAGTCTTAAACCCTTGAAAGTCCTCTTCAGCTGCTGAGATCAAAATTGCTCTAAGACTGTCATCTGGATTTGATATTGGTAGCTCCGCAAACCTATTCAGAATAGAGTGATCTGCTATGAGGTCGAGGAGGTCTACCCTGAACTCTCTACAGTACCAGAGGTGTGCACTGGAAAACATTTTCCTAAAGCATGTGTTGCAGGCAATCTTGGACGATGAGGTCAGGAGGTTGATGCAAGTGCTTGAAGATTCAGAGGGAGCCTACTGAACCTAAAGAAGATAATCGAAAGAGTACCTCTGGATGTTGTTTCAGGTTGAGGTCTACGATGATATCCTGGTGTAGCAGAAAACAGTCTTCAGTTGCACAAAGCTCAACAGAAGCTGAATACATTGCAGCCTCTATGGGAGCAAGAGAAGCAGTTTGGCTTCGTAAATTGCTTGTGGGACTCTTTGATCTAAGCACATTGAGATCCCCTATCATTATGTAAGAGATATGGTAGAAAGGAAAGTGATCCAGTTGGAGTATGTTAGTACAAATGATCAAACTGTAGACATTCTCACCAAGCCTCTCTCCCGAATCAAGGTAGAACACTTCAGGAAGAAACTTGGTATGGTTGAAATGTAATTTGATATTTATGTCTGAAATTCAAATTGTTTATAAATTGTACTAATATATAAAGATGTTTAATGTGTAAACTCTTTTGTCATGTGTGTGACTCCATGACCTTATGGGCCTACTCCCCCTGTGTACATTATTGAAAGGTGACAATCTTTCAATAATGAACACTTGTATTTGACATTGTAAAGTGACGACTCTACAATGATGAGTTGAACTATCATGATAGATATCATGTGACTTGATATCTGTGGACATGTCATGATAGTATCTCTTGGACACTTTTGATGAATATCATGGGACTTGATATCATTTGAAGATCATTGTGATCCTTAAGAGATAATCATGGTGGATAATTATATATCCGTGGATATGCCATGAATTATGGTAGACATCATGTGACTTGATGTCAGTGCACATACCATAATGAAGATGTGTTATGAAGAATGTCAAGTGACTTGACTCTCTTAGAAGCATACCATATCTTCTGATATCACGAGTAAGGTGATATCACTATATACTTGGTTAGTGTTATCTTCCCTAGCTAAGAGGGAGTGTTGAAATATGGTAGCTTCGGTCAGATATAGAAATGATGATCATATGTGTGTGTATATATATATGTCAGTATGTAGTATGTATACATATATATATTAATTGTATACATCATCATTTATATCGAAATCTACTACATTCCAAGTATATTATCGATCTGCATTTAGAGGTTATTAATTGCGGATTATTAGCATTTCATGTTTCATATAGGATCCCGATCGAGCATCATTATCGGTGATCATTTCCAGATTGGATATTGTTTATTTGTGCAAGATAAAATCAGATCGAACTTAGTAATCATTTATGTTTATTAAGTAACTAACTCCGAATTGCTGATCGGGTGTTTAGTTTAGATGAAAAGGCACAATTCATGAGACATCTCATGAACGGACATGCCTCCACTTTGTGGAGACATGTCCACTCATGGGATGTGTCTCTTCCTTATATATTTAATGTAGATCCGATCCACAATTGGAGATATCGAAATCAATAAATGTTCTGCTCTTGTAGATCGAATACCATTAAAGAAAATTCAGACTTGTTGAACTCTTGGAATTAACACTTCCAATAAGCCTATTTACTCGGAAGCATTTGGAGTTTACCTAATTGAGTCAAACAAACAATGGCTCCACCTACCATATTAACTAGTTCTGATTCAATTGATTTAACAATTGCCTCTTCAACTAATCCCCTAACGGTTCTCTAGGAACAATGGGAAAAATCATAGGGGGGTTGTATCTTTAGATAGTAGGGTCCCACTTTCTATAGTTGCTAATCAATTTATTTCTATGTCGGTCAAGAGTCATGTGCAGTGGTCCAAGTATGTGGTCGAGTTTCATGTTGCAACTATAGTTTAGTTATCCTCCAAGGAATGTTCACTCGAATGCAGGGGCTTCAATAGGGTCTTTGTATTGAAGGACATAATAGCATGCCATAAGACTAGTCCATGCTCCACTTCCTTCGTAGAGCTGCTAAACCCATTAGCTTATTTTATTTCATTCTAAAACAATTTTGTTGCTATCTATTAAACGAAGGCATTGAAGATGTGGTTTTATCTAAGGCTGTACTCATATATGATATTAGTGTAATACCTAGCGTTAGATGCCTATTTGTTTCAAGTGTAGAGATATATTACTCTCAGATGAATCTTGCATTTATTTGGTGGTTCTAAATTTTTGTTTTATTTTGTTTTCCTTGTTTTTAGTTATTCTTTAAAAATGATCAACTCTTGTTTGATTTGGAGGTTTGGAGCTTTAATTTTTATTTTTATCAGAGGAGTTCAAAAAGTTTTTTGACAACACAATAACGTTTCTTTCATTCTCTTATAATATTGAAGTTTTTATTTAGACAAAAATTAACATGTTTCTTATTGACTATTTTCTTTTTGCTTTGGATAAATTGTATTGATACTTTTGACAAGTGGGACAGTTAAGTCTATTCTAAATTATGGGTTGGACTAGTTGATTAAAATTTGGAGTTTCTATTTGACCTATATTATTATTTATCCAAGGAAGTTGATCAATTGATTGGTGTATATGAATTTATATGACAAATTTTCTGATTTCACAAGTGATATATGCCACCACAAACAACATTATCAAATGGAATGAAAGTTCATAGTCTTGCAGTCATAAAAGTAATTTTATTAACTTGGGGATGATGTTAGGCACAATTTTTTTCACCAACTATAGCTACCCGATTTTCAACTAGGTTGAATCATCTACATACCAGCATTTGGAGTGCAGGAGAATGGACACATGTTTCCTTATCTGTGCAAAAATTTTAAAACACAAAAGACAAATGAATATAAATGACAAATTTAAGAGAATAATAGACCCCAACAATGAAATATTATAAAGTTATTTTACTATTTATTAAAAGTACTATAAATAACCCATAATTGTTACATAATAATATTAATATTGTATTCCCTATTATAATAAATATTATAGTCATTAATATATTATTAAAATAGACATGTAAATTGATTTTTTCATATTTTTTATTAATTATTACAAGTAATAATTATACTATTTACAATTTTATATTATATAAAATTTACACTCCAATCTTAAATTGGCACAAGAAATACGCAACTAAAAATAACATACCAACACTTGATGAAGAATCAAGCCAATATTTAAAATAACTCTACAAACAAAAACACTTTAGTTAATACTCTCTTTTGTCATTAGAGGATCTAGTAGTGTACATAATTAAAATAAAACACCAAATTATAACTCAAGAATTAATTACAATCTGCATTATTAAATAAGGTGACAACTCTTGCAATGAAATACAATTGCATCCTCACATAACACCTTTTCCACAGCCACCAAGTTCTGATATAATAACTACTAAAATCATAATAAAATCTACCATCACTCATTAATTGCAATTGTATTGTCCCTTCTAATACCCCTAACTACATGTGTTCCTGTACATTTTATTTTATGTTAAAAAAATAATTACAATTACAATAACACTATCCTTGTACATATATAGCTAACTACAATTTACATAGAAAATCAACACTATCATCACTCCTAGATCTAATCATATTCACTAAATCACCAACAGAAACCAGACACAGTGTGTCTCTGATTTGCATTGTTACCCCTACTGTTATCCCACCATTCCCAAATTTAGGTCTTTGGTTCTCCCGTTCCAGAAACTTGTTCCCTCTTCCAAAACAATGTGGAACCATGTTCTAAAGCATTTGACAAATGCAACTGGGATCTCATTGCTAGCACTCTCCACAAGATGTAATCCGCTCTTCTGCTAACTTGTTCTGTAAGAAAATGCCATACTGTTAGGATATTTTTACAAATACAAGTTAACATATTTTATGTGAAGTTATTGTTAGATGTTAAAATGCATTTAAGAAGGCTGACTATATATAATGTGTTTCAGGTACAAGCGATAAGAGAATGTCAATATTTCATCTGCTACTATATTTTGGGGGCTTTCAAAAATAGAGACACCGAATTTGTCAACAACGATGTGTATGAAATCTTTTTCTATGTTGTAGCTGTAATTCCTTACTGGATTCGCTGCCTTCAGGTAATCTAATCATATCATCTTATTTCAACATAGACATACATGTTCCAAGTCATTAGGTAACTGAAGCACCAAAAAATTGCATGCCTCGGGTCTATTTCTTGTGTCGTTCTTGTTGAGTACTGCTTGATCATCCTTTCACTATAAAGAGTGCATTTGCTATTATCGAGGTTGGTGCAAGGGATAAATAACTGATATCCCAATGCTAATAATTCTTAAACTAAAGCAAATATATCATGGCAGATAAGTATTGGGATCTATGAATTTGCATCGGACATAATCATTAATACTTGAAAGTAGCGTAATCAAGTAGAAGGCCTTGGGCTGCTTCCCCCACTCCACACTATCATGCACAAATAACTCAAATGAGAAAGCAAATGAGCTCCCAGGAAATTTCCAATCATGTGGAAATTCAGAACCATCTAATGGAAGCGCCTCATGATGGCGAACTCAGCCAAACTTGGATTTCGCTCTGCAGCAAAATCCATCGAGCACCAATGCAGCCAATGCACAATGAATCATCTTTAAGATAAACAGTGTTTCCTATTTTAGTGCATCATATGTTTTAATATTTTAATCTCAGGACTAAAATTTCGGATATAGACGATGAATCATTCTTGAAGATAAGCTCCGTTTCCTATTTAAACGCATCATATCTTTTTGTATCTAAACCTCAGGATTAAAATATCGGGCGTAAAAGCTTGGTCAGCTTTTCAATGGTACTACTGTGACAGCTCTTTTTAAACTCGGGTACATATTATCAAGGGCTAAAGCAATATTCTGATGTATTTTATTCAACTACTGAAATCTGTTTGAAGGAACTTTGTATCTTATAACTTCACCATCAATATAATTATATATCTTTTGTTTAAAAAAAATTACTATCAATAAAGATAATATATGAAGTAAATGAAGAAAAAAATCTCTTCTGGGTTTCCAAAAGGGATTTTATAAGCCAAAGTCATAGGCACTCATAAAATGGGTGTTTGTAATTATCCCAGTTAAGCTTGAGCTTGAACAGGGAAAAATTGTAATTTGATGTCTCCTACCTTAATATATATAATGCATGCTTTTTTTTTTATTAAAGAAGTCTTCTTAGGTTTAAACTATTCAAACTCTTAGGTTTAAATTATTCAAATTCTTTATGAGAAATCTCAAATATATTTTTTCAAAAGAATTTGAGATTGACGATGTGTTCATGCTGGTTGCAGAGTATTAGGCGTCTTGTTGAAGAAAGAGATCCAATGCAAGGATATAATGCCTTGAAGTATTTTGCAACAGTTGTTGCAGTTGTAATGAGAACAGCGTATAGTAAGAATTCAAAAGATATTTGGAAGATGCTGTCTATTTTAACCTCAGGCATCGCCACATTTTTCAGCATATATTGGGACATTGTAATCGACTGGGGATTGCTGCAGAAAAATTCGCGAAACCCCTGGCTGAGGGAAAAACTTGTTATTGGTAAAAGTAAAATATACTTTATAGCCATGGTGAGTTTACTCTCATCTTAAAATTATCTTTAATGATTGCGGTCCATTTCTATATTATTTTGGTTAAGTTTTCTATTTTATTTATGAATTTCTTTGACTCTTTAGTATGTGCAGTTTTTATTTGAATTCTTGATGTTAAGTTCAAACAAGTTTGTCGAATATTGTACAATAAAGGTTACTGTCCCCATAAATTCAAAACACTATGCGTATGAGACTAGCAAAACTCAAGGGAAATATTTTGTTGGTCTTATAAATAAGGTCAAGCTTGAAATTTACAAGGCCTTTTAAACATAAACTCATAACTCATGAGATTATATGTGCGTGGAAAATGACTAGAATGAAACCAATTAGGAAAAGCACATATTACATAGGAAGCCTATTAGTAGAAAACAACAAATTTTTAAATGTATAACTCTACTTTTCTTAGAGTTTTGATACTTATTTTTCGAAGTACTCGAGTCTATTTTGGCATAGCATTGTGAACTTTAGGGATTAAATCATCATACACAAACAACTTGTGTAATAACAAGGCTTCTTGATGACACTTGTCAAAATCCTCTCGATTTGTCACTGCCCTAGTTTTAGTACCTAATAGTATTTTATTGCACATTCAATACACAATAATAGTGAGTATTGTGTGACTCCATATATTATAATTTGTATCCATCAATTTAATTTTTGTGCCTCCAACTAAACTAAGTTTTGAATATTGGCCATTTAAATAGTAGGGATATATATATTATAGACACACAAGATTCAAACCTTAACAACCTCTTTAATTTGACCCCAAAAAAATATCTTTTATTGAAACCCTAATTCTTAGATTTTGCAAAATTCTTCATACTTTAAACCCCTTGACTTTATACCAACATGGTTTGGATTTTTCACAAAATTCAAACTCTTTTTTGAAACTTTTGGACATTTTAAAACTATATATGATTGGAGAAATGGGAACAAAAACACCCAAAAATGTTCTTGCAATCAACTATCACAACTATAACACCAAAATATTATTGTTCTTCACACAATGTTTGCAAAAGGTGTTCTCTAGCCGTGATTGAAAACATTCACCTTCTGCAGTCTGCAACCTCTGCAAATGTCACAAATTTGTTTTCTTGCCTAGAATGACCTTGCCTTCATCCTATTCGACTAGTAAAAATTGTGCCCTAGCCATGATTGCTATCAGAAAAACCCACAACTGTTCTACAATAAAATAGCAATTTTCATCCCTTTGTGACTTCAAATACAGCTGTAAATCTGTAATTGTAAATATCTCACAGGCCCTTCCTAAAAACTTGCAACCAAGATGTTGCTGAAAGACTCTGTGCTTTCAAATTGCAGCCTGAAAACATTCCAATTTTTTCTTGTGATGCTTTCAACCTCTGTAGATTGTGGTTAATTTCATGCCCTTTCTCTGCAAATTGCAGTCAAAAAACTTTACACCCTTTCTACTTATGACATGACAAATTCTGATAAAAAAATCATGTGTTTTTGCTGTTGCTGATGACCTCTTATTTCTGAAAAATGTGCCCTCCCACAGCTACAAATTTCTGCAACTTTTATAGTGTCTCTAAACCACTCTCTTCCCTACCTTCTTCAAACAACATATCATTGGTGTTGTACTCGACCGACTGGGCTTCCTCTACATGATCCAACTTTGATACCAAAGTTAGTAAAACTGAATAAACTAAATCGGTGTGCTATCTTAGGTTGAGAGCATCACATTAATACATTATATTATTGAAAATATACTAAAAATAGAAAGTAGTTATAGTCTAAAAATAAAGGGTAGACAACAAGCTCATGAATGGCCACTAACTAATAGTCTAACAACTAACCTACTACATATGATTGTGAACATGCACTTTATTATATCATTACTCTAATATTCGAATAAAAGAGAGAGGCTGTTGTCTTCTTCTAAATATGGTGTTGCGACAAATGTATGTATGGTAGTGTAACAATTGCCCCTCAATTGCTACTAATTTTTTTAATTCAATTTACAACTACCAACTTAATCAACCACCGTTGTGGCAACAACTACACACCACCACTCAAAATCTTACACTAGAAGGTGGTACGCTCCTAATACTAGGTTCATCCCTAGAATCAGACCTAAACCTCTAGGGTTCATTTGTGATGACCCTGCCTACTTATCCCTTTTGTGAATTAGAGGCTTTGTATTTCATTGGTGCAGGAGCACCATTAAATAAGCTTTGTCAATTCAAGTTGTTAAGGCCTAGGTTATAGATTTTGCAGAATTTTGTTTAAAATAAGGTCTTGAGACCATGTTGTGTTGTAATTAGTCACTTTTGGTGTCATGTCTAGGTGTTTTGATGGTTTGAAATGTGCAAGAAATGCAAAATTTGTGTAAGTTGATGGTTTGAAATGTGCAAGAAATGCAAAATTTGTGTAAGTTGTAAAATTGCCTTTTAAGGAAGGCAAACGGTCATGTAGTTGAAAGGTCAGTTTGTGGTAGTTGTAGTCATTTGATTTGGAGGGAAACAAGTTTAAAAGGGGTAAGGAACTCGGTTTGTTGTTGTTGAAGCATTTGTAAAGTTTGAAATATCAATTATACTCTGTTTTTACCCCAATTTCCTGAAGATTTCATTGTACAGCGTGTTAGCAGCAGAAAGTACAGTCCGTACATCAAGTATTTGGTTCAAATTTGTTGAGGAATTTGTAGTCTATTGTTTCTACTTTCATTTGAATCTAATTTGAAGAATTTTCATTAGGTTTTGTGAAATTTATTGCTAATCTTCTAAAACTGGCCTGAGTTTGTATATTCAAGGGTTTTGAGACAATAAAATGGCTTTTTGACCCATTCCTCTTTCTGTAGCCACTGTGCCATGAGGAATGGGTCTGCATCATCTTAAATAAGGTGTGAAAATGATGAATTAGTGCAGGGGAGGTCTTGAATGATGTGGGTGTGAAGCCCTAGGATGGAAATTTGAGTTTTCCTTATGAAAAATGAGGTTTTGATGAGTCAAAGTGGGTTTTTGTTAAGGGCAGCATTATTTCTTGTTGAATTTAGCATGTGCAGAGGTTATTGGGCCTGTTGGAAGTGTTGATGAGTTTGTTTGAGTGTTGGGTGTATGAGTTTCAATAAAACCCTAGTTTTTAGGAGAAAAGTGGGGGTTTATGAGTTTGGCACTTGGTTGAGTGAGTTTCTGTGAACTAATGGTGGATTCTTAAGTTTTGGCATGTAAGAATTGCTGCCCCAAGGTTTCAGAGGTTTTGGTAGAGTTTGGAGGCAAGTCTCTTTGTTAAAGTGGTCTAATTTGAGGCCTAGGAAGCGTATAATCCCTAATTTGAGGAAATAGTTACAAATCAACCATTTGTGAATTGATGATATGTTGTTATGTGTCTAAATGGGTCCCTGAAAATGGTCAGGTCATTGTCTGAAAGAAAGTGGTTGAGTAGTTACACCCGATTGAATGGATTCCCTATGCTACAACGGAAAGAGTTGAATTGATGAAAAGATGAATTTTTGATGAAATTGTGAATTGACAATTGTTGTGGCAGATTGGAATTGTGTTTGAGTGTGTTGCAGGCCTCCCCTGATTGCATCATTCATACATCAATAATAGAGAGAATTCATCCTCTCATCTTGTATGAGATCTCATACCTCAGCTTTAAATCATGACTATTCATTAAGCACAAGCTTTCAAAATTAGTCCAATTACAATAGACAGATAACATCACATTCTAGACAAGTGTTGGTTCCATACCAATCATTATTGTACAAACACACACAAAATCACATAGGGTCAATATCATTCCTCAATCGCAAGTTCACACACTGTGATTGTCTCAAGCATACATCACTTATACATAAGATGACTAAGTCACACATCACAAGTACAACAATGAGTAGCTCATATGCACACCACAAGTACAATAGCAACTAGCTCAAGCATACATCACATATATCTAGTGTGAATGATCCACGCATACATCACATGTTCACATAAAGATCAATTGGCACAATGGAAGTGGATGCAACCTACTGTGTGTATCATCTCACTACCTAGTTCACTAATACATAAGCTCGTAAATAGATCTCATTTGGAAAAGGAATGTCAATTCATCTCATATAACATTGTGGGTCCCATCCTTTTTCCAATCCACCATCATGCATGACAACAATCAAGCATCTCATACTATTGGATGTCCTCAATGGTAGGCATAAGTATAACAATGTGCACCATATCTAAGGTGGGTAATGAGATTTCCACAACTCATTATTCGTCTTGGTCATCAAACCGCCATATAAGTTACATACTCAAGATGTCTTATTGTTATACCATAGACCCAAGGCTAACACTTATACTATCAATCACATAGATTGAAATAATAATCGAACCATAAATTCTACCTTAGGAAAACACCACATAGGAAACACACAAAATTATTTTGATACACCAATGGCAATACTAAACTCTTAAGATGGGTAGATCTTGGTATCCATTGCTTGCATGCTACTAGTGAAAGCCTATCTAAACTCTATAAAATTGGGTAGCTCTTAGTATTTATCACCTGCATACTACTAGTGAAAGCCGACTAACCCAATGAAATTTAGTAGCTCCTGGCATCTATCACTTGCATGATATTGGTGAAAGACAACTAACCCTATGATATGATTGAATACTTCTTTTAACAAAGCATGCTCCTTGACTTCTCTCACGTTGGAGCAATGATAAGATTATTTATAAGTGAATCATAGGTTTCACAATTTTGGTGATCACCTTGAGATGAGTGGGACAAACTATGTGAACCTCTACCTATGCCCTCGTAGAGTCCCTAACTCAATCCTAGTTGTGATGCCAAGAAGTTAGCTCTTGTATTGATCTCAATTCAGCATCCTGACATTAAAAAGTTCTAGGACATAGATCTAAACAAATTATCAAAAGGTTTTACACACTAGATAATTAATTTGACTTCATTGTTTGAAAGGGATCTAGTTGTAGAGAAGGGGGATTTGCTACTCACGAGTTCTCTTCATTCAGAGAGCTTCACAGGGGAAACTACCCTAAACTACCTCAAGGAATAGCGGTGAGAATTTTAGAATCCGGAAGAGCAAGTCACAAAGGTTTTCTGGACAAACTGACAAGCTCTCGGCCAAAGGACGTCAGTACAAAACATGGACGACAGCGCGGCGCGCTAGCGTCTCGTACGGGCCAGAAAGCGAATGTCACAGAAAACAGCAAAGTGAATGCTTCTATTCTAATTACTGAGAACGTCCAAAATGTAGGAAGATAAAAAAATACAATAGAATTACAATAAAGTGAAGTGTAGATGATAAAGATAAAGAGAAGAAGAGATAGAAAGAAAGAAGATGCTCACAACCACGCAAGCGATGAAGCCTCCATGTGATGAACCACCACTCTGCTGATTTGTTCCACTGTGATTTTAGGTTTGATTTTTATGTTTTGGTTTTGTATTCCGTCCTTGTGTTTGAGTTTACTTGCTAAGAATGCTAAATAAGAACTAAAGAGCATGAACATGAAGTAACTTCTAAGAAACTAATCAACTGAGATACATCAAGTAATGACTCGTTTTAGAAGCCCAATACGATTTCTTCATTATATAATAGAGTGCATACAACATATAGATTACACCAGACTTAAAGCCAAATATATATTCTACTAAACTTTAACTTACAGCCAAAGAGCACTGTGAATAGTGATTTGCTACAATACCCGCCCTTAGCAAATTGCTCATACAAACCAAAATACGAACTTCTCCCACCGCAATCCAGATTGGAAGTCTTCCTATGATAAGGGCGCCCCCTTTGGATGAGAAAGCAGCCACTAAGTAAAGGCGTTTTAATTCCTATGAGCTGATAAAACCCTCAAGAAAGTGCGGCTTGCTGTAGATGAAGAAATCAGCTCCAAAAATCTTCAAAAATGCAAGCAACGTCCTCTAGATGGCAAATGGAGACACTGGCAGCAAAACCCCTTCTAGAAGATGCCTCCAACAACTTGTAATCAGCAAAATGTGGCTCCAAATGAATCCACTAAACTCAGATCTGCAACTTTAGGGTGGTATTTCACACCATCAAGAAGCACAAATTCGACGAACAAAGCCCAATCCAGGCTCACCCACTGCAGAAATCAGGAACCCTAGTTTCCCTCTCTCCCAAACTCCACACTTCCAAGTTTCATTCATCAAAATAACTTCATGCATGAATGGGTCGAACTTTCTCTTGCATTCTTATAATTTCTCATTGAAAACACTATTCATTAAAAAAAACACTATTCACTTAAGTTATGTCTTTTTTTTCACTTTAGCCATGAATAGTAATTGAAAAATAGAAAGTGACCCCTTTAAATAATAGACACATGGTCCCTAAGCCTGAGGAAGTGAAATAAATGGTGAAGATCATCATTTTAAGCTCCAATAACACGCCAAATGCACAAATTCACCACGTCACCATACTCCGGATACCAACACTGCATTCTACTGACCAAGTGCCCGTTCGAGTGACCCTCTATCCAGAACCATTAGCCTACGAGGGTTGATGTTATAGGCTAATTTTGCCCAAGGATTGCCTACATAACCATTTCCAAACAAGATTGAAGTTGCATGTAGTTCTCACAAGTCTCTCTCAAGGAACATACACCCGGAATTCCTACATAGAAAACCCCTTGTCTAATTATTAAATAAGGGTAATACGATTTTCCACCGAGGGGATTTAATTGAACCTTAGCAAACTAATATTAATTCCTCATTGCAAACCCACCAAGGTTCTATACACATTAAGATTGTCTTACACTAGAGAATAAGAATTAGCTTGGATTTGTTAATAATACTACTATCCAAGATATATCTCTCCAGGCATGGAGATCTAAACATACCTAGGTACAAAGTTTCTAAGCAATGCTAACTAATCTAAGAGTAGGACACCAACAAAGGGTGCACGCCACTATAAAATAGCAGTCAGCTATTGTCACCATGCATCAAGTATGCAATAGCCACAACATGGGTCCAAGTGAGGTTGCACCACAATATGCTTCTATAAGATTAAGTATCTATGGTTCTAAAGCATACATTGATAAAAGTATTGGATCTGAGTATACCATGCCTTCTTATTAAATATATTGGCTTGTTCTAGGATATAGGGTTCCTTCCTCCTTACTAGAAATATAGATTTCAAGGAGACAATCCCCTAGCCATAATATATGGCTATATCTAGGACGTCTAGGACAAGATTCATCATTAAGATTAAGGAGTAAAAATGTAGTGTTATGAACACATAGGAGCAATTACAATTGGATGCACACAAGTAAATGGTTAACTGTAAACATGAGTTGAAACTTATTCAATGCTTCCCAAATCAATACAAGAACTTGCTCTTTACCCCCGGATTTGTTTCATCAGTTGGATCATTTGGTGGAGCTTGATAAGGCTATGTGATGCCCTTGCCTTGTACTTCTTCTTGATTCAATAAATTTTTACCCCTCTTAAAAAAAAAAAAAGAACTTTTGGAAAACCTATAAACAAGCTTACCATAGATTCACAAATAACTAAAACGGTTTTCACAAACCCAAGGCCTCACAAAATCAAGCTCATCAATATAATTAAACTAATTCACTGCTCCCATTAGAGTTTTTCCTTATTCTTCATTCACCTAAACAAGCCTACCACACCCAAATATTTAGCTTGCAGACAGATAACTTAAGTATTTTATTTTCCTTCAAAGCATTATCTTTTAGATAGAAGGCAAATGAAAACTATGTCTTACCAAAAGAACCAAGCAATAAAATCTTACCAGTGACTTTTAACAGCTGATACAGAACCCTATTGTTGTTCCATCTTCCACAAGGAAGTTCTATTTAAAGAATAGAAACTCTTATGGTATGGCTTTCAAGATTTTTAAGTTAAGAAGATAAGCCACTCATTGATTGGGTCATTAACTGCAGTAATGATGTTGAAGATATTTTGGATGTAGGCACTAAAATCTGCATTCAGCTCCAAAAATGATATAGCTTAGGCTCATTCCTATTCACTATGACAGTGCCAACAACAGTACCTCCAAACCTAATTAGTCTACTCGAACATAATGTGCATCCCCTAGAGACGTAGTGTGAATGGAGGAAATGCAAGCACATGGTGGTTCTCTCTAATTCCTTCAAACAGAACACACAACATTTGAATTTGCTTTTGTGAGGCCGTCAGCTTTGAACAGACTGAGATCTTGTGATCTAAGTTGAGCAAGGCCATGGGTGAAAGGTCACTCCAGGCCAAACCAGCTACCATTGCTTCTTTCCTCACAAGAAATCAGCCCCAAATGAGCTACTGATTTTCCTCTATCTTTTCTGGTTTATGGCATCCACAACCTGTTCAAAAACTCTCATTTCAGCATAGGCAGGGAGGATGGCAACAAAGGTGGTAGCATCTAACTTTACAGCTGCCAAAAGAATGCAAATCTGATTTTGGATTTCTTGGTTGCACGTGACCTTAAACAAGCCGCTCAATCATTGTTGTGTTGCCAATTCGATGAAAACTTGTCAAATTTGAAAAACCTAGAAAACTTTTAACCCACAAAGCTATAACAAACACATGACGAAGAAGCAGCCATTCTAGACTATAATTATATCTGCACATTTTAAAATAGACTATAACTCTCTTAGCGGCCGATGTTGTAATCTTGACAAATGTAAGAAATATGACGCAAAGTTTGAGCCTGAGTGTCACCAGCTCAAAATGAAGAAAATAATCATGAGTTTCGGTAAATGTTAGCTTTCTACTAAGCTATTGAACTAACGGTTGGTGGGTTTACTTGAGAATTTATTTATTATCCTATTTTAGATCGGCTGAAGTTGGAAGGCATGTAACCTAACATTACAATTTACAAGCATTAATTATAACATATTTTGGCTGTTATTTTTTTAATTGTAATTTTCTTCAATTAGGTAGATATTTCATTCTGCGCTTCATTTGATTGCTTGAAGAAAGTTTTGTATATGGACATTTGCTTTGGGTTTAGTAGCAAAGCAGTTATGATTTTTCAAACTCAAGTTATAGCGCATGACTAACTTTGGAAGCTTCAGATTGTAAATGTGTTCTTGAGGTTTGCTTGGATGCAATCTGTACTGAGATTTCAGATACCAGGTTTACACTACAAAGTCACAGTTACTATTTTTGCTTGTTTAGAGATTGTCCGTCGTGGGATATGGAATTTCTTCAGGTCTGCAATCACGTCTTCTATTTACTTAAATTTTCTCTGCTAGATGATACGGCTTTTGACTTGGAACATTTAACAATGAAACGCATATTTTATCTCATCTCTTGAGCAGGTTAGAAAACGAACACCTCAACAATGTTGGGAAATACAGAGCATTCAAATCTGTTCCGCTTCCCTTCCAATATGGAGATGGTGAACACAACGACTAAAATTATGGGCGAGTTCAGAATAGAATATTGAAGAAGAGCTACAAAATGAAAGTCTCTTTGTGCTGACAATAAACATCTGGAGAGGGAATCTTGCAAAGTGCATCACAGAAGTAAAGGCGACTTATAAGTCCCATCTTGGTCATCTTGGGACATTTTCACATCCTACAAATATAGTTTCACAAAGAGTAACCTTAAATGTCAATCAGAATTAAGTTCACACAAATACAATCCTTTTAGTGTAATCAATGCCTACAAGAAATAGTTATTTCGTTTTTTAATCATAAAAATATAGAAGAATCCATTTACTTTATGAGTATGCTTCTAATCTGACTATAACTCTAGTTTTTGTTTCTAATCGCTTCATTATATTTCAATAGGCAAGTTGTGTTTTTAACTTTTTTACAGTCATATTTTTTTATTAAAGATTGTTTTCTAGTTTAAGGCTATAGACTCCCTTAGATACAGAGTGCAGTTAAATAAAAATATAGAAGGCTATAGACTCCCTTAGATACAGAGTACAGTTATTTGTTGTAGGCAGTCTAATAAGCGTGTTAACTAATCAGATATTTTTATGTTGTCTATTATGATCTGACATTGTAGTAAGTGAACCGCCTCTTATAAATAAAAAGGCAAAGTAGTTTGTAGTAAGTCTTAGAATTGTTGTTTGAGAATAGACTATTCCCCGCTCATATTTTCTTAACATAGTTTACCCTTTAGCTTTTCTTGCCATAGGCTTTTGTTATAGAGAGGAAACTGCATTCAAAGTTAGGGAAGCTGATTCATAATAGATTCAGAAACTATGAAAAAAGGAACACGTCAACAATAAAAACAATCATAAATTTTCAGGGTTGAATCTGATTGTGTGGGAGGAATCTGCTTCTGCAGTTTTGACTGGTGAAAATTGAGATATGAAATGATAAATAAAACTTTCCACATCCACTTTCAAGAAGATTCTTTTAGGGCCCGAGGGGATGTTTCAACATTATATGTAGAGGTGGTGAGAACATTTTATATTGATGAGAGGAAGAATAAAGTTGTACATATTGAAGTACAATTTCAAACATGTAAATTATGTATCCAATTAGGGAGGAAAGGGTAAATTACAATCAATAATCTTAGCATCTTATTATAGTTGAGCAAGGGTAAATTCACATCTATTAAGTTATTCATTGTACTTGACGATTTCTTAATATATTATGGTAGAAGTGTAATTGTCACTACTAGAATTAGTTATTCTCTTATTGAAATTTTTTCAAAATAAAAATATGTTCACTTTGCATTATGTTCTTCCCTCTTGAACTATCATTTAATTTGAATGTAAGTACCCACAATCCATTATTTTATGTGGTTCTTAAGTTCTACAAATATAGAGCTGACAAATTACATATCAATTTGCTATTAGAGCAGTTAAAAATATTTTGGACATTTGTAGGAGCATATAACAACAATTTGGTCAAGTTGTAACATATTAGTTATCATGGCAATGTTTCCATTGTAACATATAAATTTGTACTACTTGTTGTATAGCAAGTAGGGAGGAATTTTTTTTAATATTGTTCCTAACCTATTGGAACAATTATAGCATGCCTTGAACATCACAAGAGATTGTAGCCATTGAAGTTTTAGCACAATAGAAATTGTTAAAGTTGTTACACACAAAGATCTTACAAATGGCAAGATTTTTTTATTTTCATTTTTTGATGTCGCAAAAATACTTTTTGTGGGACCAAAAGTTTCTTTAAGGGAGATGTGATTGATAAAAGTTCCAAGAGTAAAATCTAAGAGGGGAGGCGGGGGGAGGGCGGCGGGGACACTTTAGCAACAAAAATACCCATAAATATACAAGGTAGGGACAAAAGTTGCACCTAAAGTTTTAACTCTCAATAGATGAAAATTGGAATATAAAATGACAAGGTGTCCTTTCAACTTCCACCTTTGAGAGGATCCTTATAGGGCCCAAGAGAAATGCTTCAACATTATATATAAAGATGGATGGCATTTTGCATTAATTTGAGGAAGAGTGAAGTTGTAGATATTGGAGTAGGATTCCAAATTGTAGCTAGAAGTTAGTCTTGGCAATTGTGTATGCATAGTAGAGCAAGGGGAAAATTGCAATTCACAATCTTACCATCTCATTTGAGTTGGACAAGGGGTAGATAGCATCCACATCTTTTGGCACTTGCCAATTTCTTAATATGTTTTGATTAATAGGAAAAAACAGGTTTTGAAGGGATTCAAAACCCTTTACATTGAATCACAACAAAATGTTGCTAATATGAAACATGAAAAAAATAAATCAATAGCCAACCAACAACAACCTAATAGATAGAAAACCAGACAAGATGCAAAGGAACTATTTTAGATTTATCAAGGTGTTTGCTACCTTGAGCTCTTGGTTATAGTGCATATTAACCATAGACAGTAATTCTTTTTTCTCTTCAAATTCTTTTTTGCATTAATTTGATGAAGAGTGAAGTTGTAAATATTGGAGTAGGATTCCAAATTGTAGCTAGAAGTTACTCTTGAGAATTGTGTATGCATAGTAGAGCAAGGGGAAAATTGCAATTCACAATCTTACCATCTCATTTAAGTGGAACAAGGGGTAGATATCATCCACATCTTTTGGAACTTGTCAAATTTTTAATATGTTTTGATTAATAGGAAAAAATAGGTTTTGAAGGGATTCAAAACCCTTTACATCGAATCACAAAAAAATGTTGTTGATACGTAACATGAAACAATTAAATCAGCAACCAACCAATAGCTCAAACACATCAACCCAACAGATAGAAAACTAGACAAGATGCAAAGGAATTATTTTAGATTTTTCAAGGTTTTTGCTACCTTGAGCTCTTGGTTATAATGCATATTAACCATAGATAGTAATTCTATTTTCTCTTCTTCAAATGTTTTCCTCAAACTACCCCTAGTCCTAGTACTAGGGCTCTTAATCTCATCCTTGGTAGCCTTTTCCTTCTCATGCAATTCAACAAAGTAATTTTGATCCTCCCTAAGTTGGTTGATTTTATCCATTAACACTTTGAGGGAGTCCATGTTGTTTTTGATCGACATATGACTAATCTGCATAAGCTTTTGGATGTTTGCATGAATTTCCTTGATTTTACCATCCATATCTTAAATGCAGCTCACATTCTAATTTAAAATCCGAAATGAGCTTTTCAAATCAACCAATCTCTCAATGAGCAAGTTTGAGGTTGCACCTTTGGGTTGATTAGCAAAGTTCTCCTTCAGACCCCTAGTCTTTATGTTCACCTTATTGAATTCTTTCATCACCCATTTAGCTAGTTTGAAATTGTAGGTGGCCCCATTTATAGCCATATCCAGAAGCTCCAGCATTGAGGTATTATCCTAATCCAGGTAGGAAAAATTCTTCAAGAGGGGATGGACATTGTCTACATATTTAGACATTATAGGTTTCAGTTCCTTAACCACCATTTCCATAGCTTTGTCATTGCCTTTACTAGCCAGAACATCCTAATGAGAGAGTTGGTGGGAAGGGGAGTCCTCCATGTCCAAGGAGGCATTTCTACCAATGTCAGCTTGGTCCTTCACCTATTGAGAATGGGTACCCTCCTCCCCTCCCTTCTTAGAAACATCATATTTTGACCTCTACACCTTAGATTTCCTGTTGCTTACCCACCTTCGTTGCCCGCCTTTCAGTTGCACATCGACTTCCTCACCAGACTCAAACTTGCCAGAATTTGACCCCTAGATTTTTAGCTTTTTGGTGGGAACCTTCTTTTTCAGTACCCCCCTCTTCTACTTCTTACTGGGAGAATCTAATGGAGAGGACGTAACCTCAACAACATCCTTGTTTCACTTTCCAATCCTCATCCCCAACGCTCTTAGTGTTTGACCCAAAAGATGGAAAATTAGATAAACTGGCCTTATCTTTACCTATGATAGCCTTTGTCGGGGCATTGGCCCTAACATGCTCCATGATGAGCAAGGTGAGTCCATGAAGAACCGAGTTTTGGTGATTTTTAAGGTGGGCATAAACTGAAACCTCCAAGGAAGTAAGGAGGAAGAACGGGAAGGAAACATGCAGGTTATGCTTAAAATAATTGAGAAGGGTAAAGTGATACCCTAAAATTGCAAAGAAACGGTCGTCAAGGGTGACAAACCTCATCACAACTTTAGCCACATCTACCCAAATGCGCTTAAGGGAGAGTCTATCGTATCCCTAGGATGGAAGTTTAACCAAGTCATCCTTCTCATTTTCCTTGAAAAATTGGTCCATTGCATCATCATTGCCCTTCCTTTCCTTGTGAAACTTGCACCCCTCATTTAGCAAGCTCATTATAAAAGCTATGAAGTTTTCATTGATGTGGAATTTAGCCCCATTCACCTTCAGACACCTATTGTGCCAACTTCGAACAAACTGATCAAAGGCTTCATGGTCAAAACCATGAAGCCTTTCCATATATGACATGAAATTCCCGTTCTCCAGAATCCTCCAAACCTTTGGCTTATTCTTTCATTTATTGCAGGAAATGGGCTCAAGCCTACTCCTATATTCCCCACCCATATCTGCACTGCCAAGAACAATCACCATGAACCATAATTTACAAAAGTGTTTGGATATACAAAAGGCCTCGATAATGGGAAAAAAATACCCATAAAACGTGTAATAAGGAGGGAAATAATTAAAATTTGATCACCCCCTACAAAACAATAATGGCTAGCTGTCATTTTGTAATAACTTAGCCCTCTCGGGAAGAGAGGAGTACTCTTAACCATGTCTTGAAACTCATTAGGTTAACAACTTCATTGGCAAAAAAAATCACCAAGGAATTCCCTTCCCTATAGGTATGTGATATACATACCTCATCGAATGACCTTATCATAATTATGGAATCATTGATAAGTGATTCAATCATCCAACTCGACTTCTAAGTACCTTGCAGACACCTCACTATATTGAGTGAGCACCCCCAATCCACACATTTCTAACACCCCTCTCAAACACTGCTTTGATGTTGATGTAAGTTGCTTTGGCCTCGGCACGATGATTAGTTTGGTTTCCCAACGGAATTTCTTAATATGTTACAATAAAGTGGAGTTCCATTTCCAAACCTAGTTTTCCCCTCATTGGGGGATTTCTAGAATAAAAGGTTGTTCACTTTGCATGATTTTCATCTCTTTTATATTTTCATTTAATTTGAATGTAAGTAGCATAATCCATTATTTTTGTGGTTCATAATTTCTACAAGCATAGAGTTGAAAAATTATGGATAAAAGACAACTTGAACAATTTTCCTTTTCCATTTTACTATACTTTCAACCCCTTTCTAACATATTCTTCTTTGTATTTGCAATCACTTATAACTACATCTTGTGTTTTAGTTAGATGAAATTGATATGGTGGAGATGGAGTGGGAGTTGGATTAAAAGGAGTAGGTGATGAGATGGTCTTTTGAGGTAGAGAGGTAATCAAGAAATGATGAGAGAGAAATGGAGAATGGTGAGGAGAAGGCTACTTTGGAGCCTCAATAGAAACAATTAGGCTTGTACTAGGGGATTCTATATTATCTAGAATCTCTCCCATGAGAGAGTTGATTACTAAATATATAGGCCTAGATTTGTTAAGGAACTCCCCCATTAATAATGTGCCCATATTTTTTATTTCTCAATATTTCTAGCCACCCCAATTTGATCCAAGACTTGCATTAGCAGTAGATCCTATTGAAGGATGGGTCATCTTGAGAAGGAATGTTGGATATTTCCTTATCTATTTCCTTTTTAGAAGGCTTTTACATGGTGAGCCTTCAAACTCCCAAGACAATTAGGCCCTCGTAGCAAAGAAGGGAAAGCAACTTGAATGTCAAAGCAGTCCATCTTGGTCATCTTGGTCATCTTGGGACATTTTCACATCCTACAAATATAGTTTCACAAAGAGTAGCCTTAAATGTCAATCAAAATTAAGTTCACATAGATACAATCCTTTTAGTGTAATCAATGCCTACAAGAAATAGTTATTTTGCTTTTTAATCATAAAAATAAAGAAGAAACCATTTACTTTATGAGTATGCTTCTAATATGACTATGATGTGAATAGTGATAAAATGTAACTCTAGTTTTTGTTTCTAATCGCTTCATTATATTTCAATAAACAAGTGTTTTTTACATGTCATATTTTTTATTACAGATTATTTTCTAGTTTATAATTTTTAGTAAAATAAAAATATAGAAGGCAAATCTAATAAGTGTGTGAACTAATCAAATATTTTTCTATAGGCACCACTAGGGAGGAAGGTTATTGGATGCAAATGGGTTTTTAAAATCAAGTATAAGGTAGAAAGTAGCATTGATAAGTACAAGGTCCAACTTGTGGCTAAGGGTTATGCACAAAATGAAGGTATTGACTATGATGAAATTTTCACGCCTAAAAAAAAGATCAAGACTATTTGTATGGTCTTGGCAATGGTAGCATAGTTTGGTTGGAAATTCATCAAATGGACATCAAGGGTGCCTTTCTCAATGGAGATCTCAAGGGAGAAGTCTACATGACTCAACTTGAGGGATATGTTGCACCTGGCCATTAGCAAAAAGTATGCAAACTTGTCAAATACCTCTACGGTCTTAAACAAGCTCCTTGAGCTTGGTACATCAAGATCGATGAGCGTCTCCTTAGTCATGGATTCATCATGAGTCCTTATGATCCCAAACTCTATGTTAAAGAGCAAGAGAGAGATTGTAATATTGATTACATTTATGTCGACAATCTGATCATCATAGGGAGTTCTCCACATATTGATGCAACAAAGAATGATCTCAAACAATTGTTCAACATGATAGATTTCAAGCTCTTGCATTATTGTCTTGGGATTGAAGTGTGGCACTAATAAAATCATATCCTTTTTTTCTCAAATGAAATATGCCAAGACATTGCTTGAGAAATTTAGAATGTGAGATCGCAAAACCTATGTGGACACCCGTGGAGAAAAACTTGCAACTTTCTTGCCATGATCCATCACCTTAAGTGAATACTACTCTTTATCATCAATTGATAGGGGGTCTCATCTACTTGACTTATAATAGGCCCAATATTAGCTATGTTGTTAGTTGTCTTTCTAGGTTTATGTAGGAACCCAAGGTTGTTCATTGGAAAGCAACAAAGTATGTTTTGAGGCACATCTAAGGTATAGTGACATATGGCCTAGAAAACATTCAAAGAGTAGATTTTTCTTTGTTTGGATACACGAATGTGGACTATGTAGGCACAATAGATGACAAGTCTACCTTAGGCTTCATTTTCTTTTTGGGATTTGGTCCAACATCTTGGGTGAACAAAAAAACCATTTTTGCTCGCTTTTCCATAGAGGTAGAATATTGCATCCTAGTTGGAGTTGTTTGAGGTGATATGGTTACATCACATTTTGACAAGTATGGGTGTTCCTGTGATAGGTCCTACCACTTTTTTTTTGCGACAATCACAAGGTGTTGAATCTTGTTCGCAATCTAGTTGTTGATGAGTGTACCAAGCATATTGAGGTTCAATGCCACTATATTCATGAGTATGTTTAACAAAAGAATATCCAACTCCATTTTTGTTCAACTCAAGACCAATGTGATGGTATTATTTACCAAATTTCTTGTGATTGTGAAGTTTGAAGCTTTTCCAACTTTCTTTCTTTGTTCTTTTGGGCATAAGATGTAATAAGGTGGGGATTGGTAGCATGTATTACATCAACCGACCATTTGGTCGATTAGTCAATTAGTAACAATTGTTGGTCAACCCAAATTCTCTTGACTATATCTATCTTGTTGCTCATAATGAACAAAAGAATATTGAGGTTCAATGCCACTATATTCATGAGTATGTTTAACAAAAGAATATCCAACTCCATTTTTGTTCAACTCAAGACCAATGTGATGGTATTATTTACCAAATTTCTTGTGATTGTGAAGTTTGAAGCTTTTCCAACTTTCTTTCTTTGTTCTTTTGGGCATAAGATGTAATAAGGTGGGGATTGGTAGCATGTATTACATCAACCGACCATTTGGTCGATTAGTCAATTAGTAACAATTGTTGGTCATAACCAAATTCTCTTGACTATATCTATCTTGTTGCTCATAATGAACAAATAACACCACTTCATGCTCTTTTCCTTTCACTTATTGCTTCATGTTTTAATTGGGTCCTCTTGTAGACATCTTTTGCAAGTCATGTACCACTCTTTGTGCATAACAACTCTACTCCTTTCCTGCAATGAAATACTTACTTTTTTTTATCAATTAGTGAGAGAAATGTTTTGAGGATAAATAGTTTTGTTCATGTGAAGGGGATTGAAGATACTCTTCATTTTCTTCTAGAAATTTGATGTTCTCTAAATTCAAAGTCATCCACACAATTTTCCCAAAAATCCTCATAGTAGGGGATATGTACCCATTTATTTCCCATTTTTATCTACATCATTCCCTTTGTATCATATGATGACCTAAGTTTAAAGAATTTAAAATTAAAATTTGATGAGTCTTGATTTATAGATTGTGTATCTTCTATTGGTTTGCACATATAATTTCTTATTATTGTTTGGATTTTCTCTTACTTTGTGTTTTGATAAGAAAAATTAGTGAACTACAAAATAACTATCCAAAATATTCCAAAAAAAATCAAATCACTTGCACAATGGTGAGGCATATATAGCTTAAGCTCAAAGGTTCAATATAAAAAAATATGTAGGGTTAGGGAATTGGATGAAGCAATGTTTGCATTTGCAAATGATATCCTAAACTTTGTGTGGAATTCTCTATGCTTACATTTTTTCCATTACTCTAATTAAATGAAACATAATGCATCATTAACCTTGTTGAAGTGGGTAAATGATAGTTTATATTGTAATTGTGAGAGAAACAATTAAACAAGATGAAATGGCCTTCCTTTAAGTTGCTAGAAAACTCTTCTTCTAATGAGATAATATACTATAGTTTTAAATAAACCTATTTAATATCTTTCACATATCACAATTGCTTGTATATATGGGTACTAACTCAATTTGGCCAATCAATATTTCCTTTTACAATGTAAATATCCAAGTTGGGAAAATTTTCCCTTCAGTTGACCCATTACCATTTTTGTAAGAATGGTCATGCACTTGGTATTTGTTATGCCCTACATACCCACTCCCATTTTCCCTTTGGCTTAAAACGGGTCCCCCTTTTTGTTTTGTGTTGTCTTTGTTTCCTTGTTTTCTTTCCCTTTGTGTTCTTTTCCTTTTCTTGTTCTATAAGTTTAATTTGTTCTCTCAAGCTCTTTTCTTGCCTTTTTCTTCTTTTATTGTTTGGTCTTGGGAGTTTTTGCTCTCCCAGGCTCTCTTTTTGGTTGCCCTGTCGAGTTTTGGAACTCCAAATGGATCCTTGGACCTTTTTCAAAATGGTCCAAATTTGTGTTAAGTTTTTGAACCAATTTCTCTTTTGTCTTGTCAAGTTTCAAGTTCCGAATGGACTTTGGACCTTTTCCTAAAAGGTTTGGATCCATTTTGGAATCTCAGTCCTGCTTTGTTTTAGGTTCTGAAACAAACTTTGGATCTTTTCCTAAAAGTCCTAGATTTGTCTCAATAGTTCGACACCACTTTGTTCCCTTGTTGGGATTCAAAACTTGAAACAAAATTCAAACATTGTCTTGTTTGGTTCGAGTTTGTTTCTCTTCCCCGCCCCCACGTGTTTTTGTTTCATTTGTGCATTTTTATTCATGGAACCTATCAAGATCTAAAACCCAATTGGATGATGGTCATTTTAGAGGTTGGTTCCAAAGTCTATTTTTTCCTCAAATCCCTGACCACCTATCGCATTAATGGCAAACAATTTTGTATGTACACAGATGCCATTTAAAGATTTCAACCCACAAAATGCATTCATAATTGCAAGATAATTCCATAGTTAATTGTTTTTGGAGCTACAACTGTGTTTGAGCATGAATTTGGGACATCTTGCACTTATTTTCTTTGAATTTCCTCTCTCATGAGTTTCCAAGTCGGTCTCTTCTTGTTTTCTTGCTTCTTGTTATTGGCTTGGTTTTTGGTTTGCTTGCTATTTGTGTTGTCTCATTTTGTTTGTTTTTTGGTTTTTGTGTTTGTTTCGTGTTTTTCTGTGGGTTTGTTGGTCCCATTTGGGACCTAGTTTTCCCCTCTCGAGTCAGCCCTCATTTGAGGGTTTGTTGCTTTTAGGGTTTCGGGTTAGTTTTTTCCCTAGCTATGGTAAGGACATTCATCCCTAACATGCCCTAATTTTTCTCTAGTTCGACTATGCCCTCGATATTTCCTTACCCTATAGAATCTCTTTGTAGGGATCCCTCATTGAGTCACTCGACCTTTTTTACCCAAGTTGCCTTCATATCCTTTCAGGTTTTAAAACTTTGAAGGGATGCATTATCAAAAAGTCAGAATCCTTGAACTATTTCCAATCCTGGTCCTTGCAAGCCAAGTCTGTACGGGATTTTATTCTTGACGGGATATTCTTGAGACTGGGACCCATGTTAGTCTCGAATCCTAGTTGTTGACAAGCATTGTCATTCGATCTTTGAAATGTGATTAATGCATTTTGTCCTTCAAATTTACAAATCCCCAAGGTTATATCAATCATGTCTATTAGGGATTTTTATTCCCGATTGGACCATAGTGACCAATGGCCAAAACTTATATGCATCCCTCGACCTAGTGTTGATATCCCAAGGTTTGTTTAAAACTTTAATTCCCAATCAAACTATGATGAAAGAAAAGACCGTTCGAGTTTTCAAAACTCGAACAGACACATTAAGAGGAAAGCTTCAATGTTCATTTCGAACCCTGATCTCTGAAGGTGCCATGTTTAGTCAAAGTTATGATCCTTGATTGGACATTTATGAAAAGAGTCCAAATCCAAAAGCCAATCCCAATCTCGATTTCCCCTCAATGAATGCATTGTTCTATCAGGGTTTTATTTCTCAATCAAACATGTCAAGGAAAGGTCCTATTGTGACCTTTTCACACATCACCCCATTTAAGATGGGGACCCCTTATCTTTTTGCTCCATTCTGGTCTTTTGGCTTTGGTTTTGTCTCTCTCTCTCTCTCTCTCTTTCTGTATCTTTTTGTTGTCTGCTTTCCGAGGATGTGCCCGCTTGAACGTGAAATTTTGGCTAAGTATGAGAATTAGGGTTTTGAATTTTTTGATCAATTTGAGGTCAAATGAAGTGAATAAGTTCAAATCTGAGACTAACATTGTTGTTAGCCTGCTTCCAACAAGTTCTCACTGAAATTTCATCGAATTCTGGCAACTTACTATTTTTAGTAAGTGTGCAATTCAAGGTGTTCCTTCAGCATTTTGGAGTTTCGAGAGTTACACTGCATCCAGGGCATGTCCAGCTACTCTGCAAATTTTGAGTTGAAACGAACAACTTACTATTTTTAGCAGTTCAACTTCCGAAGCAAATTTTAGGGTTTATATGTGAAGTTCTTCAATGCATGTCTGTATTTTCCTTCTAGGGTTTCTAAAACCTACGCAACGATATAACATGCAAAATGAGCCGATGACTTTCAGTGTTTAGCCTTCAGAGGCTATTTTTAGGGTTTGCATGTCAAAGTTTTCTTTGCATGTCTGATGATTCTTTATGGGTTTTTCAAGAGCTACGCAGTGGTGTAACATGCAAAGCAAGATGATCAGTATTTAGTGACTTACTATTTTTAGCAAGTTGAATCCAACAGCTCTCTCCTAGCGCATCAGAACCACAAATAGGGCGAAGTGCAACAAAAATGAGGTCAAATGGAGGTCGTTTGATATAAATGCTAGTCAAATTAGGGTTTCCAGCTTCAAGACCCAAAATGAGGGGTAAAAAGTCAGAATTTTTGAAAACTGGTGTATCCCACTGCGTTCAGCATCTTTCAAGCTATCCACCAGTAAAATTTGAAAGCAATCAGAGCACTTACTATTTATAGTAAGGCGTTCCAAAAACTAGCTAAAAATAGCAAATCAGCAACAGGCACTAGTGCCAACGGGCAGGTCACTCGATGAGGAGCACATCATTCAAATTTCAAGTCAAACGGAGTTGTGGAAGTATCAAAATTAGGCAGTTGTTATAAATAGTAAACCACCTTCAGAAACATGCTATAAATAGCAAGTCAGCTCGGGATGGCAGTGTGAACAGACTGACAAGGTCATGAAGATCCAGTGGTTAAAATTTCAAATCAATCCGAGCTTCAGAGATATGAAAATCAAAGGACTTACTATATATAGCAGGGCATGGATAAGCTAGCAGAAGCAGGTGAAGAAAATTCTAAGTCTGAAGTTCATCCTTCACCACCCTCCAAATGCGCCCTCATCCTTAGCTGGCTGGTAGATGGAAATTTGTTTCTAAGTCTAGAAATTTGTCCACCTTAACCCCCTAAATGCGCCCACCTCAACTGGAAAGTGAAAAAGTTTCTGAGTGTTGAAAATATCCTGCAGGACCCTTGAAATGCGCCCACCTCACAGGAAGAAGCTAGATAGATTTTCTAAGGCATGAAGTTTTAAATTCTCCTGCTACCTCCAAATGCGCCCAAAGAAGAATGAGGATGTTAAAAAAATTCTAAGTTTGACCAAATATCCTCCTCCCTAGGCCAAATGCGCCCTCCTCACAAGAAAAATGATAAAAAATATTCTAAGTCAAAGTTCATCCTCCTACCTATGTGATATGCGCCCTTAAGGATGAAGAGACATAAAAAAAATTTCTAAGTGTGAAGGCTCTATCCTCCTGCCACTATCAAATGCGCCCACCTTAAGTCAAGCATGAAAAGTTTTCTAATTAAGAGTTTTATCCTTCACCCCATAGGAAATGCGCCCATGTCACTCCCAAGCAAAGTCAAAGAATCAAAGCTTTATCCTTCATCAACCTCTAAATGCGCCCATGCAAAACAAGGAAGGAAGGTCAAAGATGGAGTTGAAAGCTTCATCCTCCACCCCCTTAAAAATGCGCCCATCCTTCTCAAGGGGTAAAATGCGCCCAAATCAAGGCATGTGAAGACAAAATTCAAGGCATTGAAAAAGTTCCTCCCTCTACACAAGCAAAATGCACCCATCCTTCATGACATAGGAAATGTGCCCAAATGAAGGCATGTAAGGACAAAACAAGTCAAAAGGTCAAAGCGTTGGAAAGTGTTTCATCCTCTTCACCATGCTAAATGCGCCCTCACTTCAGCTAAGAAAAGACAAAATTTAATCCTCTTGCCTATGTGAAATGCGCCCAAGGGGAGATAAATATGCTAGGTGTTGAAATTAAAAATGTTCTCCATGACCTACAATATGCGCCAAGGTGAAGGAGGTGGTGGCTTTCTAAAAGCAAATTTGTGCTAAGTGAGTTGAAAGATTTTTCTTCACCACTGGCAGAATGATTGAAGTTGAATGAAATTTTCTAAGGCAAAAGTGAAAAATGTGCTAAGTGATTTTAAATTTTTTTCTAAGGCACAATATTTCACCCTCTAGGAAAAACGCCTAAGACTTGTAGTGATGAAATTTCCTAAGACATGAATAAATTTTGCGTGAAGAAGTCAGAAGATGCTGGCATTGCAGGTGATTAAAATTTTTCAAGTCAGAGCAACAAAGTACTCACAAGAATGAAGAACTGGAATGAATTGATAAAAAATATTTTTCTAAGGTTCAAAATTCAAAATTAAATGAACCCCTTCGTTGTATACCCATGAATTCGACACTTTCTGAAGGAAATTTTCTTCTGGGTATTGGACGTCTACGATGAGAAATGGATTTCAAAGTCTTCTGCACTTCACCAGGGCTTTTAAGATGAAGAATTTGATCGGCACTTGAAATAATGAATTTTCCTAAGGAAAATTTAAACTTTTCTAAGGAAAAATGAATAAAATGTGTTTTCGAAGGAAAAATGCTTTAGATGATGAATTTGAAGTTGGACGCCTAGATAATTTTTAATCGAGTTCCTGATGAAAACAATTTTCTCGAGCCAGAGTTGAATGAAATTTCAGAGTGAACACCTCGGCTGGAAAAGTGAAGAAGATGCAGTTGAAGCTAGCACTTCCAAAAGATGATTTTAAAAGTGCATCTCTTAAATACGCCCTTGAGGAAGTTGAAAATTTGTCTAAGGCATTGAAGTACGATGTACATGTGTTATATGCCCTAGCCTACAGGTGTTGAAAAATCATGAAGAAAGCAAAGTTGGCTAGAGAAAAACGATGAACCCTTGGAAGTTAAAACATGAAAATCAGGTAAGTAGGGTGAGTTTATATTATTAAGTGTTCTGATGCTCTTCTCCTTGCTTGTTTTGCAGGAGGAACGTCGTGACCAAGCGGTGATGACTCGGGGAGATGAAGCGAATACTTGGAGAAAATGGCTAAGTGTTGAGACTTAGCATGTGCCCAGTTCAGGCAGCAAAGAGAAATGCGATCAAGTCCAGGATTTGAAAAGATGAAGGCCCAAAGGTTAGAAATGATCCTCAAGTACTTCAAGGTTGAAGAACAACATCTAGGAGGAAAATTATCGTCGAGCAGGAAAAAGAAGTTGTCAACTTGAAGTTGCAGATCGAGAACTTGCCTGCCATACTAGTCCAGAAAGAAGAACAGTGTGAACGCGTTTACAAACGGGAATCTTCTAGAAGATGGTGGCCATTAATTGCTCGTTTATTGCCCCACTCCTCTTTGTGGCACTTTTTAGGGTGAATCTTGTTTAGGGCTGAGGTGGCACAATCTGGGCCATCCAACCGATTGTATTCTGAGTCGTCCGTTGGACTTGGCCAGCTATATAAAGGGGGAGTCCCCCTCATTTGTATGGAGTAGAGTTAGAATAGCAGAGAAGGAATAGAGAGAAATTGATAGAATAGAAAGTAGAATAGTTTGATAGTATAGTTTAGATTGAAAAGGAAGGAAAGTCTTCCCTTTGAATACTTTGTAAGAAGTTGTCGTGAATGCTTTCATAATAAAAGAATTTTTCATTGATGGTGATTTCTTCTTTGTTATGAGTAGTTGTTGAGGCTTCTTCGTCCTTCCAATTCATGTAGCATCTTGAAGTAGCTTAAAGTAAAGTAGATTTCATTTCATGCAAGTACTTAGTAATTGTGGAATGTGGTGCTCGATTTGAGCAAGACTTCGCTTGTCCATACCACTAGCGGGCTCGTTGATGGTGGGTTCGCCCTACGTGGTCAACTGGATTACTTTTCAAACTTAACTTCGATTGTGATTCACGTGTTTGTATGCATTGTCTTGATGGTACATGCATGTTGAGTTATAATCTGAACACCTTTTGCTACTCCTCTAAAGATTGCACCGATTTTGTGGAAGTTGTCTGAAGCGAGGCAAAGCAAGGCTCGGTTGAAGTCTGCAAGAATTGATCACCATGTTTGTAATGTCCCCTTCTCGACCCTGATCTTTCCAGTGACTGTTGGCCTATTCCGGAGACCCGTAGGCTATTCAGAAGGTAAAATTAGGGTTTCCTGTTTTGAAGGATGCTCTTGCTCAAGGTTGGTTGTTTCAATGGTGGATTCTTTCTGGGTTTTCAGAGAGCTTCGCAGTGGTATGTTCTTCTTGGCATTCTGAGCATCTTCAGGAATTTACTATTTTTAGTAAATTCTATTTTTGGCAATGAACCTGTTGGTCTCAGCATAGTTGACTTTCCTCTTCAGTCGTCTCAATTGGTTTATTCAGATTTTGGCTTCGGGATGCAATTTCGGAGAGATAAGTTCATTTCAGTTAAATAACATTATATTTTAATGTTATATTACCCCTTGGCCTAGTCTATTGACTTAATGTTGTTTTTAAAAGTGGTCTTTTAAGGGTGGCGCCATCATTGAGAATATTTGATAATTATTAAGGTTGAATTAAAGCCTTAAGGGGACGCCATTATTAAAGTGATGAATTTAATTAAAAGAAGTCAAATTGAAGCTTTGAAGAAAGGGACGCCATCTTTTGGAGGATTAGGGTTTGACTTTGAAAAGAAGGTTAGGGTTTTGAGAAGGTCAACGACAAATTATAAAAGGAAGCCTCTGGTTCTCTTTTCATCATCTTTTGTCTACAGGAATGTTATGTTGCCAGATTGGCTTTGGGATTGCTTCGAGGAATGTACGCCTCCTAGCTTGGCATTGCTTCTCGCTTGAAAGATAGCGACTAGTGGTGAGAGAGTGTAGTTTGATTTGTCTTGTATTGGGATTTGTGCATTGTAGTCAGTGTGTGGCTTATAGATCAGATTTATGCATATTAGAGAGTCTCTAGACTTGCATTTTTATTATAGCAGATTGTCGTTTTCACTCATAAGTCAAAAAATTTAAAAAGAGTCTTTATGGGTATTGGCTAAATCTCTGTGTTTGTAAGGGGCGAACCATTTCTACAAGTTGCAGATTTTTTGGAGTAGTCTTGAATTTTTAATGTGAAATCGCCCTTCTTGCTGGGCCGTACCTCTTGCTTTTGTCTTGGGATTCGTGCATATTTGATTTGGGGTATTTGGATCAGTTTTGAATGCTTTAACTTGGTCGCCTATGTCATTAGGGAATATTGCATTTCATTTCACGTCAATTGGATGATCTATGAGAGAGTTATGATCATTTATGTCAGTTAATAGGCTGCTGGTTATTATCTTATAGTGCAGATATGTTAAAAATCAGAATTATCATTTGGTCTCTGGGAGAAGACACTAGTCTTAGCATCCATGATTAAGCAAAGGAGAGTTCTTTTATATGATGTACAAGCTAATCTATTAAATTCATATGCTCTTGGTAGGCGAATGCTCTTCATTTTGTAAGCTGATAGTAGTACTGACAACAGTTGTTATTCTTGCTTATCATGATTTGTAATGCTCAACTTTACATTCAGTAATTGCAATTGTATTTCCTTTACCTTCGCCCTATGGTAGCTCCTTTCCCACTCCGGGTTAGAAAGCACATTCTGGGTGTCGAGTACTTTCAGCATTCTAGCTTATTTCTCTTTCAAGCATTGTAATTCTTAGTACTCCGCCATATGGTCGCCTCAACTCCATACTGGATTGGGTAGCACATACTTGGTGTTGAGTTCCTTTTCAGTACTTGTAGTATAGAAGATCCTCTGACCATATGCTCGCCATCATTGGCGCCATTCTTGGTTAGAGTTCCTTCCAGCTTTGTTTCTGCATTCAGATCCTCTGACCAATGCTCACACCTTGCCCTCATCGGGATCCTGGTGTACATTCTGGTTAGAGTTGCTTCAGCATCGTTTTGGTTTAAGATTTAACCTTAACGGGTGCGTTTTTTTGTAAACTGTTATTGAAAAACGAAAAAAAATTGGCTCGGAATATTTCAATGTTCCACACCTTAGAGTAGATTAGAACCTTCTTACCCCTGCACTCATTTTAAATTCAGTTCATTTCTGGTTAGAATTAGGAAACTTGTGCTCACTTGCCAAATCATTCGAACCATGTGAAACCTTTAATCTGTTGTCTGCTATTAGCTGCCGAACAATTGTGTAAGTCCCCTCGTGATACCAGCAAAATCACAACGAACCAAGTAGGGGTATTCTATTGCATTATCAGAACCTTGGAGTTGAAAGCATGAACTCACTCACAATCTTAGCATGCTGAATACTTTGTTCAAGAGAGGGTAGAGTATCCATTGGGAAACTTTATTCTGTGTTGGTGCGATCACGAAAATCACATCAACAGATCTTAAGTCTATTTTTTTGTCCCGGCTCTTGCCATTGGATCAAATTGTGCAAGAATATAAGGATCCTTGCGAGGTTTCAAAACCCAATAGGAAAAAATTGTAATTTCTCTTTGAGCCAAGTTCTCCCATTAATTTTTCAAAGGGTTCTTACATGTCTTGTTTTCTCTTCATCTTAGGTTATCTAAATGTCTGATTCTAGCGAGGATTTAGGTGTAGAGGGGGTACCCAAAGAAGGAAGAGGAGAAAAAAAGAGTAAGAGAACTAAGGCTAATAAATTTCCATTAACAATGAAGTATAAGTTTCAAGGAGTCCCAATCCAAAAGTTTGAAAATCACAGACACAGAGCTTGGGCATATTAATATGGAGGTCATTAAAGAAGATATCTTCTCCACAAATGCTTCCCCCAGAGCTCTGAAGATAGCTAGTTTTGGGTTGGCTCATGTAACCTCATTTCCAGCAACAATCCAATGTCTAGAGCTTGTCATATCAATGGAAACAACCTACAATCTAGTGTATAGAAAATGCTATGATCCATGAGGCACTGAAATTATTGATCTTTCTCCCCCCCTTATTAGAGCAATGTTTTATTTGCCTCCCTATTCCAATTTTAAAATAACTATAGAAGTAGAGGCTATTACAAAATATTAGAAGGATGTTAGTGGGCACCTCAGACACTTAAATAAGAAATGGCTAAGGACGGAGAAGAAGTCAGTGACCAAGATACCACATAAGCTTGTAAGGTCATAATTCTACTAAAATATTGGGGACATTATCACTTTGTTTTTTAGAGCATTGGTTAAAGAAGAATTCAAGACTTATGAAACTTGGATGTTTCATTTTATCAACATCATTCTAAAATGGGAGGTATTCTTGGATTGGGGGTAAATTGTCTCAGACACAATTTAGGCCAAATAACTACTATTAAAGACACCAAGCAATTCTTCATGTCTTCCTACATAGTCTCTTTAGTGGCTAGAGTGGGAAACTTCCCAGGATTAACTACTAAGGGAATCATAGGGGAAGCCCTAGGAGAAAGCAAGATTTGGTAGTTTTATCCCCAACTAGAGCTAAAAGAGGTCGAGAAGCACTTTAAGAGGGTAAATGATGCATTTTTGTACTTGATAATTAATCAGTTGACAAGAGATGTGGGCTTCAAGATAACCAAAGAGGCTATGACCTTGGTAAAGGAATGGGTTCAGTGGTTTATCCAATTCCCTAAGTCCACAAATATCATAATTTTTGGCTTTGAAAAGGCATTGTTTTTGCTACCAAAGTATTGCAATGATAGGTTGGTTTTGATTGGATTCGCAAGGAAAGTGATTGAGGTGCACTTGAAGTTTTTGGGTAAGCATAAGGAAAGGCTGAAATACCCTTTCCAATTGGGATATTATTCATTCCCATCTATTGCGGCTGGCAAGATAGTCATAGAGGGATTTCAAGCCCTTAATCTCAAGCAATATATTATGAGGGACAATTTTGATCCTAAGGGAAAAATGAAGGCTCTCAGTGCTTCCATGTTCCCATAACATAAGCCTGACATTGAAGACTTTTGGGTAGATCTTCAAGATGACTTCGAGGTAAGAAAGAGAAGCTATGATAGACTAACCATTTTCCAAATGAGGGAATTTGGCATCAGGAATGATATTCCCTAAGGCTTATCTGATGATGAGTAAATATTATACCCCATGTATGATATCAGCACAGTAGACACCGAGACTTTAGACCCCATTGATTGGTCATAAAGGGAATATCCATCCTTTGATGAGATTTTTGAAAAGCTCTTGGATAGGAGCAATAAATGGGTTGAGTTAAGAATAAAGAACTTTAAAGGGAAAGAGGGCCCTTCAAAGAAAAGGAAGTAGTCAACTACAAAGACTTCCTCCTCATCCATTCCAGCTGAGTACAAGAGACAAATAAGGAAGTATAATACATCTACCCAAGACACTACAAAAATTAAACCTATAATGGAAAAGGTAGTAGAATCCTTTAAGTCAGAAAAAGTTACTTATAGAGTTGCAAGTGCAGGGGTGGTTTTAAGACTTGGAGTGATTCCTATCGCCTAAGTTCTTCCTACCAAAGATACAACAACAAAAAAGCTTGCTAAGGATATAGAGCCAACTCAAGAGGCTACAAAGGAGCCCCCAATAATAGAGATAATGGATATATCAGATGTCCCATCACCCCCTCATCCTGAAACAGAAGAGCTGCTAGAAGAGAAAGATGAACATTAGAATGATCAGGTGAATACAACACCTGAATCACCCAAAGGTACACATTCTAAGGAGAAAAGGTTGGAAGAAGACATAACATTTGAGAAGTAGGATGATCTAGGTCAAGAAACACATGAGCTCCGGGAAGAATTAAAAAAGCCTAAAGAGGAGGAAGATGAAGAGCATGTGCTCACTGTGGAGGAACAACAAGAACTCATAGAGAGCATACAAAGGAAAGTTGAGAAGGATAAAGCCTCCTCCTCACAGGTCTCTGACACTCATGAATTGGCAAAAAATCAACTCAAGGAGAATCTGGTAGAAGAAGAACAAGTGTCTACCTCTTCAAGAGCTCCTAACTGGCTAAAATTAACCTTGAAAATAGACAACAAGTGGTGGTCCAACCTTTAAGTTAGCAAGATATGGTGGAGAAGACTAGATCGAAGAAGAAGCCAAGAACCCTTCACACCACCAAACTTAATGTTGTTGAGGAAATGATTGCAGAAGTTGCCACCCCACTAGTTGATAAGAATGAAAGAGAACTACATGCATTTGATTACCATTTTTCAACTATTAATTTGGGAAAATAGATAAGGAGAGACCGAATTTCATCCTTGGATTTGGTTGTAAACTTAGTGAAGCCTTGGATGAAAAAGGACAAGCAAACAAAAGATGAGTTGAAGGCTCAAATAGACCAAATAAAGGTATTTCTCAAAGGTCTAACTTCCCTAGAGACATCAGAACAACCCACTTCATCGAAGGCCTCGGTACTAATGAGTACAAAAGAAGTGGATGAACTCAATGAGATGAAGAGGAAATCTTATATTTTTGATAGGTGGATTAAAAAATTTAATAGAGAAATGGAAGAACTTTTGGTATCTAACTATCAACAATATGAGAAGATTGATGCACTTTAGAAGGGAAATTGCAAAAGTATACAAATAGTCTAAGAGATGAAGATGAAAAGTATAGGATAGATATGAAGCAACTCCGAGAACTGAACAAGATCAATGAAAAAGAGTTGAAGCAAGCTACAAATTTTGGGAGACGAAGATATCAATTTTGTTAGAAAATGTCTTAATATTATATCTTTTAGAATGGAACTCATTGTGAAACATAGATTAAGTTTTCTTAAGTTACATAAGGAGTTGTATGAAAATTATTCTTGTTTTGAAAGGCTTTGTTGTCACCATCATTAGCCCTAATCTCTTGTTTCCCAACACTCACAGGTTAGACACTCTTTAGGCTATTAAAGATACTTGGAGAGCCAAATTAGAATAGGAGATTAATTCTGAAAATGGGGAAGAGGAGACTATTTGGATAAGATAATGAATATCAAAGTTGATGTTAGGTGGGTCAAAAATGACATACAATAGTTAGAGAGATGTATATTTGCAACCTCTACCAGTTTTAAAAAGTCTAAATTCATATTGGAATGGGTAGATGGTCCCGATATGGAAATGGTTACCTAGGTGTTAGCCAATTTTGAGGAGTATAAGCAACCAACAAGTATAATTTTTGAATATTTTTGAAGGAGAATATTTTTTTTTGATTGGTCAAATGTGGAAAATGTTATGTTGGTGACTTATCTCCTAAAATAGGGGGTACAGTTTTGGAATTGAAGTTAACTAGTGATCATGGCAGTGAATTGGCACCCATTCCCTAGAAAATTAGCTTTATCCCAAATAATTGAAGTTCAATTTTGGAGCTTCCTTGATTTGTGGATCTACATAATGGACACACTGCATGTGGTACATGTCTCTCTTTTGGAGGGATTATTATTCTTTTGGTCTATATATTGTAAATTCTCTCTCATTCTTAGGGTCCAGGATGAAGAATAAGCTTATGGTCCAATAAAATAGGCTTTTTCTAGAATTTTTATTTTACTACATTTCTACATTAGTCTTTAGAAAGAGTTAATTTGAAGAAACTTGGATTTGTACACCAGTGAAGTTCTGTTGGATATGTAAAGTTGTTGCATGATAAAATCAATAAAAATTGGTCAAATTCAATTGTCTTTGGAATGTGCTCTCACATTGAATTGTATTTATCTGATTATCTTTGGTTTACTTCAAAGAAGTAAATTGATTTGTAATGGGTTCTAATTATAATGAATGGAATGAAACATGCCTCTTAAATCTATCATTGTGATTAGACATAACCATGTTAAATGCAATTTTATTTATTCTATGGTTTTTTGAAACATTCCTTTGAAGGATAATGAGTCTTGTTAAATTCAATTAATATATATTCTCTCTTACATGTCTTGATACATCCTTTGATATTTTTTTGTATCACTATTAGATAGGGTTAAATAGTATAGTTATGTCAGTTTGTGATAGAATACCAGGAAGCCCCTTGAACATTACAGCCATATAGACCACTTTGCAGGACAACATAGTTGTGACCCATCTCCCAAGACCTTGTAAGGTAATTGATTTCACAATCGATTATCTTTTTCAGGAGAGTTAAGAGATAGTATTTTTTCCTATGTTGCATGTGTTAATTTGGCCATCAATAGAATTGGCACTAGGAGGGGTTTGAAAACATAAAGTGGAGTGTATAGGTTCCTTTTTGGGTGATGGGTTTGAACAAGTACTTAGATCTACCCCTTGCAAAGGACCATTCTTTGAGTTAAGGTTTTCTACCAAGCCTAGAACAAATCGTGAAAACATAATAGTATTGCTAGAAACCTCACTGATAGTAGCACCCTCCTCTCCACCCAATTCACCCCCATAAATGGCTTTCTTTATGGAAAACCACTCACCCCTAGTAGTCATCCCAAGTGGTTTTCATGAAATTCCCAAGAACCCAAAAAGATTCTGCCTGAAATACATTCATGGGGAATCTTGAAGTGTAGATGAACTCATACAAGCATTCAAAGATGTAGTGGTAAGAGTTGGGAGATAGAACATCAAGATGTAGTATGTAGGTTGTTTCCTTACTTGGAGATATGGCCTACAACTAGTATTTGAGCTTTCTAGTTAGATCTATTACCTGTTGGATGAATTTAGAGGATTCTTTCATTAATCAATTATGAGTCTATGTAGACCAAGCTATTCTATATCACCAATTTTCCACCTATAGAAAAGAGCCTAATGAACCATTACTAATGTTTAACACAAGGTTTCAAAGGATGTACAAAAGATTGCAAGCTTATTACGTTGTGGAAAAAGAGGTAGCAATACAATCGTATTTGAGAGAATTAGATCCATTGACAGTTTTGTTTGTAAAGAGAACATACATTGATCAGGAAATGTACACATTAGCTAAAGTTTGTCTATTTAGCTGAAACATCAGAAAACCCCTTCACTATGAGGTAGAGGAGGATCTTTTCCTTCATTAGGATACCCAAGAATTCCCAACCAAATGAATGCATTAAACCAAGCCATTACCAACAACACTCCATTGATGAATATTGTGCCTGGAATGAATAATTCAATGTACATGCCCCAACCTATCAATCAAGTTCCCTCAGTGCCTATTTTGCCTTGGTCCAATAATGAACAAGAATATTCCCAAGCACATGTTGCAATAATGCCTTGAGGGAACTCATATTTTGAACAACATGGAGGACATAATCCTCAAGAAAATATGTCACAAGCGCCACAAATGAATCAAACAAGAGAAAATGAAAGTACTGAACAAAACTCTTGTCTTTCATCTAAAATTGAAACTCCCAAGAAAACCCTTTCACAAGTCACAAATGAGTTGAATCAATTTAGGATTAATCCCCCCATAGAATCAAAATTAAAATCAGAATTGGAAAAATTATTAAAATCAAAGGAATTATCAAAACCAAAATAGGGGATACAATCAAAGACCTTACAATAGATAATGGGATACAAAACCAAATAACTATGGAGTCATGAATTCAAACACTAATCGGGTAGATGAAAATCATACCTCATCTCATATGGTGCATACAACAAACTTAGCAGACCCAAATTTCATGATCAATTGGTGTAGGCTACACATCACTTCTTCTCATTCTAAGGTAAATTACCCGCAAATAGAGAAAATGGTCAAAATAGCACAATTTGATTCATAGTCTTCACAACCTAATTCAAATGAAAATGTTGGTCATGTGAATACTTCCATGATGTCAGACACCTTTGCTTTCCCTTTTGAAGAGAATAATGAACCTAAAACATAAATTCATGATGCTCAAGCCTTCCAAATTGAAAAAGGTAATTTCCTGAGGAACCAGAAAAAAGACCCTTTCACCACCTTTACTCCTAATAGTGGCTTAACTCCCCCTGACCCTAAGGCCAACAATAACCCTCAACCACTTAAGGGATCAATAGAAGGCCAGGTTAGAAACAATCCCACTTTTTCTATCAAGCCTCAATTCCATAATGAAATGGAATATGACATAACTAAGGAATTGAAGAAGGCTAGGTCCAATATGTCTTTCTTTTATGTATTGCAAAATTACCATACTCAAAAAGAAGCTTTGATTAGTTTCTTAGACAAAATAGGTCAATCCAAAGGCAAGGCTAAAGTAATAGCAACAACTGACATGAATGTAGTAATTTATCGAGGAAAGATGGATACCCACCCTTTCCTACTTAGCCTCACGATATTTGGGAAAAACTTACACAATTGCTTAGTTGACTTTAGTGCTTCGAGAAATGTAATGCCACACTCTATTTTTAAGAGTTTTGGAATGATGCTAGCTAAAACCCAGAAGAAAGTCATCTAACTCGACAAAACTAAAGTGAACATCATTGGAGACTTAAAAGATGTTTTCATTGAGTTAGGATCAGACCCTAGGATTTAGCAACAAATTGACATCTAGGTGGTAGAAATTCCATAAATATATGGAATGCTTCTAAGTAGGGATTGGTCCAAAAGCCTAAATAGGTGTTTTGTGACTAGTTTCTCCCATTTATGGCTCCCTTGGAGAGGAAACCAGAACCAAAACAGGATCGAAAGTGAAGCACGACTAAAACATATGATCACTTAATACAACCACCCTAATGAAGTTGTGTATATAGAAACTAACCAAGAGTCTATAGAGTTGATGAAATCATGACTCTCATGACAATTGTGGGTAACCAAACTTCGCAACATATAGATAGTGATGAACATAATTCCTCAGTAAATTGGTAAATGTTAACATAGAGGCTAACCCAAGATAATTTTTTCCAGGGGAAGGGGAAAACCTATTAGAATTACTACTTCCCAACTTGTGTAGGATTCATTAACAAAATCATTCAAAGGTCACTTGTAATCTGTGTTTAGATGTCCTGAACAAAGTAAGTTGAAAGGCTAGTCTCTTCTTGATCAATCACATACTAGAGGAAGACAAACAATCATCATCAGATGCCAATAAACATAACCTTTATGCAATCTTGGATAAGGTTTCAGAAATTCTAGAACAACTAAATCAAACCCAGGAACCTTCGATCAACATTCAAAAAAACCTAGAAAATTGTATAGAAATGGTACTATTCCATCTTCCTCTTTCAAAAGAACAATCTGAAAAATTTGACGTAGCCAAAACCAATATTGTCAACAACACTAAAAATCTTGACCCACAATTAGCTCTACAATCTCAAAGTCACAAATCAAGGTAAAAAGTAGCTATGGACATTAATATTTGATGGATCACAATCAAAGAAAGTAGGGCCTGAGTTGAACTGGTATGCCCTAAAGGGAAACCTTACTATTCCTCATAGACTACAGTTTAAGTGCACTAATAATGTGGAAAAATATGAAGCATTAACTAGAGGGCTTCTATTTGCACACCAAAAGAAGGCACAGTGCCTCAAAGTATAGGGCAATTCGAAATTGGTGGTTAAGCAAGTAAGGAGCCAATACACTTGCTAGGATAAAAGGTTGGCAGTATATTGAAATAGAGTATGGAGCTTAATTGAATACTTCAATGTGTTTGATATCAAGTTAATCCCTAGGGAAAGAAATCAAATTGTAGATGGATTAGATGTTGTTGCGAGTACCTTGGAAGCCATGAAGCAATCCAAACTAAATAGGTTTTCCCTAGAATTGGTATCTTTTTGAAAATATTGGATAACGTAAGGAATTTTCAAGTGTTTAATGATGCCTAGCATATTTTGAGTTTCTTGGCAAGTTCGGGAGTTTTTGATGGACAAATTATTAACAAGTTTGACATGGATGTTGAAGAATGGGACCAAGAATGTATTATAAATCTTAGAATGAATAGTATTCCAAAAGGGATGGTGGCCCTAGAAAGGATATTTGATTTAGATCTTAGGGCTAGAGATAAAATACACACTGATGTTGATGGAGAAAATATGAAAACTAAAATCTAGCAGACTCGGGCCTACAAAGGAAATTTTTTGTAGAAAAGACTTGTCCAAAGGATTTTAGAGAGAAAACCATTAAAGCATTGAAGGAGTATATTGATGTAATAGCGTGGGGGTATGAAGATCTCAAGACTTTTGACACTTCAATTATAACACACACCATCCCACTTAAACCCCAATTCAAGTCATTCTACCAAAAGAAAAGGCTTTTAAACGCCTTGATCAAACCACTTATCTTCAAGGAGGTGCAAAAATTTGTTTGCTAAAATAATCTTCCCATTCTAGCACTCCACTCGGGTAGCTAATTTGGTTTTGGTACAGAAGAAGAATGACAAGATTAGATTGTGCAGGGACTTTAGGAACCTAAATCGGGCTTAAAAAAAGGACAACTATCCCCTTCCATCACTTGATGAAGTACTCTAAATTATTAACGGGTCACAAATGATGTGATTTTTGGATGGATATTTAGGATACAATTAGGTGTTGGTGAAATATGAAGATAGGATGAAGACGATTTTCATGACTAAGTGGGGAATATTTTCCTACAAAAGGATGTCATTCGGGTTAATTAACGTAGGATCAATGTTTCAGAGTGTAATGGATGTGGAATTTAACAACCTGATTGGAAAGTGTATCATCATATATATGGATGATCTCACGGCTTTCTCAAAAGATAAGAATAATCACTCTACTGATCTAGTGAAAGTATTTGAAAGGTGTCAAAGATATAGTGTATCACTGAATAAGAAGAAATGTGGACCTTCAAATTTTTTGAAGGTAAGTTATTGGGACACGTGATTTTTGAGAAAGGTATCTCCATTGATCCTAAGAGGGCCAAGTCCATTCTACGACTACTTGCAAGAGTAGAGACTCTAATATTGTATTCTAATCACCTTGTTACTAATAATACACTTGACATGTTCTTTGGTGTGTGGGTTTCTTTTTTAAATGGTTTTCCCACGTAAAATCTCTGTGTTGTGGTTTCTATGTTTAAATCTGAAAATAAATTAATGAATGTGCATCTAAATTGTAATAGTTAAAATATTTGAAACAATTTTTTTTGCAACCCCCTCCTGCTTAGATTTGTGTTTGGAAGTTGTTTCGGCACCTAGCTTTCCTTTCAATTGGTATCAAAGTCTTGCCAACTTTTTTTCTATTTTGGGTTGAAGGATTTTTCATATTGGCATTAGTTTCAGTGGGAGCTTTGCAAGAAAAGCTTTTGTAATCTTATTGTAGGATAAAGCTAGCAATCACATCTAGTAGAGTTGAGATGAAGTTTAATGGAAACAATTTGGAGTTGTGAAAACTCAAAATGGGAGATATTCTCATAGATAGAGATCTATGGGCTGCAATATCCAAAAAAAAACCAACAACAACCTCCCAAGATGATTGGGATCTAATGGAACAAAGATAAGACTCTGCTAGGATAATTCAGTCCTCCTGAATGTCCATGAAGAGAAGACTGCAACGAGTCTAGAATTAAATTAGAGATATTTATCAAGGGAAATCCGTGGTAAATAAGTTGTTCATGTGAAAGAACTTGTATTCTCTAAAGATGGAGGAAGGAGGATTCAATGCAGATCACCTCAATTCCTTTAATATGGTTGTTACACAATTGGGTTTGGTTGGTGGGAAGATAGATTATGAAGACCATTGCATGATCCTATTGTCTTCTTTTTCAGACTCATGGGATCACCTAGTGATGGCTATCAAAAGTACAACAACTACTTTCAAGATGGATGATGTGGTTGCTTCACTATTGTCTAAAGAGATACGAAGGAAGTGTTTTGAGATGGCCAAGGAGGCCTTTGTTGTTCATGGAAGATCAAAGGAGAAAGGAAAGAATAAAGAAAAGAAGTATAATTCCAAGTCTTGAGGGAGATCTAAGTCTCCTAGTAAAATTCTAAGGAAAAATATTGAAACTGTGAAAAATTTGGTCACTTTCGTAAAGATTGTAAGGAGGAGAAAAAGAACAAGAATTCTTTCTCTGATTCTGAATCTAATAAATCCTCTCAGGATGATGCACACGATTTTTTTGCTGCCTTGGAAACATATGCATTGGAACATGTGTGGTTGATAGACTTGGGTGCCTCTTTCCACATGACCTCTTACAAAGGCTGGTTCTCAAACTATGCAGAGTATGATGGTGGAAAGGTGTATCTGGGTGATGACTCTCACTTGAAGATTGTTGGTTGTGGAAGAGTCAAAATCAGATTCCTCGATGGTAGAGTGAAGGGAATTGATGGTGTTCTACTTATCCCTAGTTTGGCATGAAACCTACTTTCAGTAAGTAAGCTGAGTGATGTGGGTGTGTACGTTATTTTCTCAAGCGGTGGATGCAAGATGACTAGAGGTTCTATGGTGCTTGCTAAGGGTTTTCGAATTGGCACCTTGTATATAATCTGTATGCATGCACAGTTCAATGCAATAGTACTTTTGTGGAGTCTAAGAAGAGGGCTATCGATTCTTCATCCTCACCATCAAATCAAGTAGAGAAGAAAATTGTGGTTTCTACATCTACTGTTTGTTCTTTCTGGATACCTAAGGGTGCCAATGCTTTGGAAATAAAACTTCCTACTGAGAAGACAATGTTATGCCACCAAAGGCTTGGCCATATTGGTGAGAAGGGTCTTAGAGCCCTGAAAAATAAGAGCCTTGTTGAAGGCCTTGATGATTGTAATCTCGAGCTCAATTTTTGTAATCATTGTATATATGGAAAACAACATGGTGTTTCTTTTTATTCTAGTTCTCATAAGTCTTTTGGGGTATTGGATTATATTCATGTAGATGTGTTTGGTCTTGTTAATGTTCCTTCATTATCTATATTTATATATTTTTTCTCATTCATAGATGACTATAGCAAAAGGACATTTGTATGTTTCCTTAGAAGTAAGTATAAAGTTTATGGTTGAATTAAGGAATTCAAATCCTTGGTTGAAAACCAAACTGGTAGAAAAATTAAGTGTTTGAGGATGGATAATGATGGTGTGTTTTGTTTTCTAGAATTTGATAAGTTCTTTGAGGACCATGGGATTGAGATACATAAGACAACTCCATACACCCCACAAAAAAATAGAGTTGCAAAGAGGATGAACAGGATGTTGATGGAGAAGGATAGGAGTATGTTGAGTGGTGCTAGCCTTAAACAGAAGTTTTAGAATGAAGTTGTACCTATTGCATGTTATTTAATTAACAGATCTCCTACTTCGGTGCTTGTTAAAAAGACACCCATGGAGGTGTGGTCAAGTAAAAATCCCTTGATGATACTGTTATCAAATATATTGCACCTGAATGCTTGAATGGCTAAATTTAGCAATCTGTTGAAACATGGGAACTATCTTCAGGCTGTGGGTATTTCTATGGCGAAGATAGACCTTCAGATTCTAGGTTGGTTCCTATATGATGATCAATTAGGTACTTGAATGATTCATTTTGAGAAAATGGGAAGAAGGATTGAACTGAATGCATGAACTAAAATTAAACTTCGGTGATGTGCCTAAATGATGGTAAACTTGTAGAATGATTCACAACTTATACCCTCAAGAAAATTTGTTAACACAATCCAATTTGAGCACTTTGAACACATTAATAATTCATTAAAAGGTTGTATGTATTCTTTCCCTATTAAGGAAAAATGAGTTTTCACAAATTAGAGGAAAAAGAAAACAACTTTTGAGCACAATTAATGACCTGTGACAAACTGCAATTGTATATATGCATGCATAAACAAGACAAAAATTTGAAGGTTTCGAAAATGAAACTCATCAAAATTGCATTATATTATTTTAACCATACAAACACCTGAAATTGGAAAGGTGAACTCTATTTCAATTAATATCATGAAGGAAAACCTCTACAGAAATGATAACTTATGTAAGTTGTAAAGCTGTAAAAATCTATTAAATCTAAAATGTTGAGTTACAAGATAGTCCTCTTTGTAGAACACAAAGGCAGAAAAAACAAGAACTAGAGGAAAAAGACTAACTTTTTCCAATATATACAAAATGTCTCTCCAAGGCATGAAGATGAAACTGAAATTCAATTTCAGTGTGAAAATGATAACTCCAAGGCAAATCTCGAGCATAATAGAAAATCCTGATAAAAATAGCCCAAACTCATGCAAAAATGAGTGAACTCAGGTCCCAACTAGCTTTCAACTCACAACTGATCCATGGAGCATTCAAACTGAACTGAAAATCCCTCAAAAAGTGGGTTCAAGCATGCGAAAACCACCTCATTTTTATCAATTCACCCATGCATATCAGATTGAAACTCCATCCATGTATCGTGCATGGTGATAAGGCATCAAAACTAGTGTTGGAACTGAACATGCAATTCAAGATTATACAAAATACTCCTCCACTTTACTTGTGTTTGCTCATGTTTTGGAAAGGTGATAGTATTAAATATTAAAGATAATCCAAATGATTATCTTAATATTTAATATATGATAGTTTTGCTTTTTCTTTTAAAATACTATATATTAAATACTAAGGTAACAAGATATTACCTTAATATTTAATACACTAATCATTTGATAAATCATGCAATAGAAGGTCGAACTCCCATTGAACCTTTCCTAAGTCATGAGCTTCCCTAAACATGATTAGGTTTATTTGACTCAAAAGTGATGGACCATAGAAGATGAAAGAACATAATGATTTATTAAAATCATTAGTAAAAAAAACATCAATCTTATGCCGATTTAGGGCAGACAAAACTTGAACCCTAATCATTCCTTTCATTCTCACTTTGCAACTTTGTGAACAAGCTACTGCTGCCATGATCTCTGGTAAGGGTTTGGACTGAACTGGAGCTCAAAACTTGAGTTCATATTGCTGTTTCATGTCAATTTTTTGAAGATTTCCACAGTGAAATGCGTGGTAAGCTTTTTTTAGCCAAATCTAGACATTTCTCTTGTTTTTTGAAGTCATCTTCAGGTTTTATAGCCACGGCTTGTCATCATTCTGATGCATTGTTGTCATTTCCTGTGTTGACTTTCCCTCTTATCTGAGGACGCCATGTATGAGCTGGGTCGATGCTTGAAAGCCCACCATTTCATGTTGTTTCTGAAGATTTCCATGAAAATTTTGTAGGTCAAAGCGTGGTAAGTCTTCTTTAGATAGAAATCTGGACTTTCTTTCTAATTTCAAAGCTATTTTCTAGTTTCTTGGCCATAGCCATAGCCATATTCTGATGTTTTTTTGCTTCTTTACTTCCTCTGTGCTCTCCTTATTTCTTTGGGATACCGCCATGAGACATTGGTTATGAATTTTTGAGAGGAAAAAACTATTGGAAAGTCGCGGGTTTGAATGGATTTTAAACAACAAGCTTGTGGGTAAGCTTTCTATCACTGAATCATGTATTTGAGCTCCATATTTTCCTTTATTTATGAGAAAATGCTCTTTTAGAGGTCATGGCTTGAATGCTTTGTATCTTCTCTGTCACAGAATGGACCTATGCATGATATCTGAGTGTATTCCTCCTTCTGGGCTTCATGTTAATGGTTTGATAGTCTATGTAGGCCGCGAGCTCTATAGTCATTTCCATGCTCGAGGGTTTTGATGTATCCAATTGAATATTGGGTTTATTGATCTCATTAATTCCATTGTAGAGGCAACCTCCTTATAACCTTCATGGACTTGGTAATGAATCACTGCATATTAATATGCCTTGAATGACCCTTTCATATGATGGATTGTCTTCATGCTTCCTCTTGAAATCTTCTATTGTCATCATCTGGAGATCACCATTCTAGTTTAACCTCTATATTCCCGTTGACTATCCCTCTATATGTATCTTGGTTGTCACTTGTATGATTGGTAACGTATGACTGCTCTTCATTGTTTGATGTTGTATGGCACTAATATGAGACTACTAATTTGTTCATTGTCTTGCAAGAATGGCATCATATCTGCCATGGTATTGTGCTTTAATCATTGCATTATGCCATAGATTGTGTATATGTGACTGTCAACTGTCCATGTTCTTTTAAATGTACCATCTCTTGAATGCAATCTATCATGGAACAATACTTTACTCTGTGATTTCTCCTCTAGCTTGTTCAAAGAATGATGAAAGAACTCTCCTTCATTTGATATATTCTTTCTTTTTGAACGACATTGTAACTTTTATGCTTTAAAGTCTGTGAGATGCCTTTGGTTACTCACTGTGTTATGCTCCATGAAGGACTGTTATCTTGGCATTTGGAACATCACTGTCTACAATTACTAACTATCTTTTATTCAATTGACTATTGTTATGACTCTGACAGTCATGAATTATATTTGTTCTTCCTGTGATGACAAATAGATACTTTGGTTTCATGCACCTTTAATATATAGTCACTCCTTCAAGTCTTGAAGAGAATATATTTATTCACCATTTCACTTAGCATCTTTGTGAATAGTGTACATTTCAGATGTTGTTTATATGTGAGCACTGTTATAAGATGCTTATGATGTAAATGTATATGATGCATCTTCCATGTTGTTTCAGCCTGGAAGCTTAGCAAAAGCTAAAGATCCTTTGCATTGCTTATGTATGACCTTGTGTCTCTATACATTCATAAGCCAACTCATGACCACATGGATCACCGTGGTAACTTTTTCCTACATGTTGTTCATATCATTGTTTATGAGCTAGGCTCAAACCTTGTGGGAGCCACATTTCTCACCACTCATAACAATATCTGTTGGTTGAAATGATCAGATTGTACCTGTTCCTGCACATTTAAACAAACAAGTTAGCAAAAATAATTGAAGCTGAAAGCTTCCATTGAACTTCGTGCTCCTTTAACCTGATCATTTGATGCATGCTTGAAATGATGTAGATTATATTCCTGTTGGCAATGTAGGCATGAGGAAAATAGTCATTTTCTATTGCTCTAACAACGCATTTTAACAATTTTGCAGGTGCCTTTGGAACTGAAGCAGGAGTTGTGCCAACTCGAGTTGAATACGAGGAGACACCACATGACTGAAATGATGATTCATCATTCCAAGCAATGACAAATCACTCCTTTCCTTATGTTTATATTTTCTTCAGTTGTATAGTGTACATCTCCTTTCTTGTATCTATCATTTGATTACATAAATCAAATTAAGCTACTCCCACGGCATGTGTGGGACCTTGATTTTTACAATATGAATAAAACAACATTCTTTTATGCAAATTTATGAGTTCTTCTATTACAAACATTTGCATAATCAAATTTTGGAATTCAATGAATACTTTTAGCAAAAATTTTGCACCTTTATGTGATGAATGCAATTTAGCTCTACCTATTTTGAGCTGAAGCTAAAAATAGGTAACAGAGACATCTCAAAGTATTTGGTTGTGATGCATATGCTCATGTGCCTAGTGAGAAAATATCTAAATTAGAGAACAAGGCGGTTAAGTGTATCTTCATCGGGTATGGTGTCAGTGTGAAGGGTTACAAGCTTTGGTATCTAGTTGCATAGAAGGTTCTCTATAGTAGAAGTGTGATCTTTTGAGAGTTGAAACCTTCCACTGCTGAGTTGCAGCCAGAGACATAAGAGAAATAGAAAAAAATAGATAGTTCAAATCCCACCTACTCCAAAGAAAGATGAACTACGCACTCCTGTTGGACCTGATGATGAGGAGAGATCAAGTAGCTCTGAAAGCTCTGAAGAAGAGCAAGAACCTTAGCGTCAACAATTGAGGAGGTCTATGTGTGTTAGACGACAACCTAAAAGATTTGGATATTCTATGTTGGATTCTAGTTGCATATTTTCTAATTGCTAACAATAATGAGTCTAGGACTATTAGAGAGGCTATGGGTATGCATGATGCAAATTCTTGGATGGAAGCCATGAATGAAGAGATGGTTGCATTGAAGAAGAATGCTACATCTAGGATCTAGTACCTTTTCCTGAAGAATGGAAATCCATTGGATGCAAATGGATGTTCAAGAGAAAAATTGGTCTAGGTGGCAATGTTGAGAAGCATAAAGCATGGCTAGTTGTGAAGGGGTATTCTCAGGTGGAGGGAATGGATTATGGTGAGATATTCTCTCATGTATTGAAGTTGACATCTATTCTAGGTTCCTACTATCACTTGCAGCTACTTATGATCCAGAAGTGGAATAGATGGATGTGAAGACAACATTCCTTCATGGTGATTTGGAGGAGGAAATTTATATGTCTTAGCTAAAGCATTTCATTGAGAAAGGTAAAGAGAACTTGGTATGTAAGTTGAAGAAATATTTGTATGCTTTGAAGCAATCTCCTAGAATGTGGTGCCAAATTTTTGCCACCTATGTGTTGTCTTTGGGATTTCCAAGACCCAAATTTGATTGTTGTGACTATTGCAATACTGACAATGGTTGCATTCTCATCATATTCTTGTATGTGGATGATATGTTGTTCATTGGGAATGGTAAGAGTATGATTTCAAATTTGAAGATTTAATTGTCAGCACAGTTTGAGATGAAGGATCTAGGTGTAGCGAGGTATATTCTAGGGATGGAGATTAGAAGAGATAGAGCTAACGTAAAGCTTTGGTTAAGCCAGAGCAAGTATGTGAACTCTATGTTGGAGAGATTCAATATGCCAGCTTGCAAACAATTAGTTGTTCATGTAATGCAAGCGATGAAGCTTTTTGTGGAGGATTATCCAAAATATCCTACCGAGATGGACATGACCAAAGTACCATATATGAGTGTTTTTTGTAGCTTAATGTATGCTATGGTTTGTACAATGCCATACATCACCCAAACAGTGGGAATCCTTAGTTGGTTTATGACTAATCCTGGGCAAGTGCATTGGGATGCGGTGAAGAGAGTGCTCAGATATTTGTGAGGTAATTTTGAGTATGCCTTGTGTTTTCATGGTTATCCTACTGGATCTCGACATTCAATGAGAATTCATGGATATGTGGATTTTGATTGGGTAGGTGATATTGACAGTAAAATATCCACCAGTGGATATGTTTTCACGATGTTTGGTGGTGTTATAAGTTGGATGAGTAAGCGTCGGGTTGTAGTCGTTTTGTCCACTATAGAAGCATAGTACATGGCAGCTACTCATGCTTGTAAAGAAGCCATTTGGATTAAGAGGTTGTGTTTTGATATTGGTTTTGATGCATGAAAAAATATTATTTGTTGTGACAGTCAAAGTGCTATTTTTTTAGCAAAGAATCTTACTTTCCATGCCAGAACAAAGCACATTGATGTGTAATTTCACTTTGTTTGTGTTATGGTGGAAGATGGAAAGGTGGAGTTGGAAAAGGTTGACACTTTGGTGAATGTTGCAGATGCATTGATGAAGCTAGTGAGCATAGAGAAGTTCACATGGTGTGCCGATTATGTGGGCCTTGTGGCATGAGTAGTGATACAGTGACTTCTATAAGGTCTTTGACAAGTGGGAGAATGTTGGAATTAAGGTGTTTCAACCTTAGAGAGTCCCAATATTATTTAATTAATTAAATTAGTCCCTTTGTTGCATATTTTATTAATTAAATCCTAAGTGATATGTTCTAATTTGATAAATCAAATTGTGGGACCCGTTTGCAAGTTGGCTTACTAAAAGTTTGGTGGAGAGCACGAAATTGTGCCACTTGTCACATAGACACTCAATTGGGAAGAAAAGTTCGTAGAAACCTCTCAAAGGTGCACCATAATGACATGTGTCCTTGCTTTTGAAAGTTGTCACTTGGCAAGATTTGGAAAGATGCTAAATGAGACTATGACAACTAGTCGGATTGACTAGAAGTCAAATGAGAGTTATAAATTGGAAGATGGCTTGATTTTCTCTAGTGGGATGCCATGCATATCAAGGATAATTAATATTTGCATAAAATACCGGAGTTGAATGCCTTGCATGTGCTTGCATATTGGTGCATGTCATTGCATGTTTGATAGGTTGCTTTTTTGGTCAGATAGGACTTATGCATGTTCTTTGTTTTAGTTTGCATGCATGTAGAGATTGTGGAGATGACACGTGGCAGTCTTGAGCACCCATGATAGAGGTTTATAAATATGTGAAATGCTTATGCATTTGTAGAGCTGCTTTTTGTATTTTCTAAGAAGTTGTTATGCTATTGGAATTTCTCCAGATTTGTATCACAGTGTAAACATACCTATATTGTATTGTAATCACCTTGTTAGTAATAATACAATTGATCTGTTATTTGGTGTGTGAGTTTTTTTTTCGAAAGGGTTTTCCCATGTAAAATCTGTGTGTTGTGGTTTATGTGTTTAAATCTGAAAATAAATTAATGAATGTGCATCTAAAATGCAAGTTAAAATATTTGAAACAAAGTTTTTACAACCCTCTCCTACTTAGATCCGTGTTTGGAAGTTGTTTCTGCACCTAGCTTTCCTTTCAAAATTGAGCAGCACTTCATCTTTGAATGTGAGCATATGAGGGTATTCGTATTCAATTTGAATACAATTTGATGGTGGACAGTTTGAATGAGTTATTGGAGAAGGCAAGACTTCACAAAACAATAAGTTTCTTGATCAAGATTCATAATAGAAGAGCAAACATCAAAAGAGACTTGAAAAGTGTTAGTGTTGTGTTCCTAGGTCCCTTAGACCATTTGATCTTGTGGATGTTATTAAAATTCCTTCATTCATTCATTCAAACAATTACATGTAGTCCCTGTGCTGGCCCTGTGCTTAGACATTCATCCTTTCAAGGTATTTTATCAAATAGTTTGTTAGCATATTTTACAAGTGGACATTCTTCACAAAGAAACTAACTTGTGAAACAATTTTTGTGCATTGTCTTTGCCTCCATTTCCTTAAGGCACTTGTCAAACGGTTCACATATGTTCTCTGTGCTTTCACACTTTGCATATGTTTGTACAGTCGCACTTGCAGTTTCGAGTGCTAAATAAAATCCTTCAACCTTTATGCTTCAGTTGACGTCCATACCATGTCATTGCTTATGGGATGCTTGCAAATGTTATAGAATTTGGCTTCACACCTACCAATGAAATTCGCTTGAAATTTTCTACAGCCTTTTCAAGAGATCCATTGTATGCATATCCTGCAATCATTGCATTCCATGAAGCCCTCTATGCATCGAACATCTTCACTCAGATCTTCTGTTCCTGATAGTGTAAAAGCATGTCTGATCCACAACTTCTTTATCACCAAGATTTTTAGATGCAAAAGAAAGAAAATTCTCCTCTTTCCAAGCTGAGGGTTTCACATGATGTCTGAATGTTGAACAAAAATTGCAATGGGAATAAATTTTCTTTCTGCTTCAGATGTGACATACAGTCTATTTGTTTTTGAAAAGTACTCAACATTTCTCTCCAAGATTTTGGAGATTCATTTGTCTAGTAAACCGTCTCCTTTGACTTCAATTGCTAGGGGCAGACCGAAATAGGCCTCTACAATTCCTTTGGACTGTTGTTTATACCTTTTATCTAGCTTGGGTCTCAAAAATGTATGGCAGCTGAGCAAACACGGAGTTTCATCAATACTCTAGTACGCCAAAACAAACTGGTTTATCTTCTTTTGACTTCTATCGACCTTTTAACAGCCCTTTATTATCTATCGACACACTAAGGGGTTGTACCGCCATCTTTTGAAAGTGTCATTGATACATTATGGGGTTGTGAGAATTCTGATAAGAGTCCATGAGGTTGTCACAACCATCATTTTAATCAACATAGATTCGATGTGAGTTTTGAAAGCGTTATCAATACATTATGGGGTTGTAAGAAATCTGATAAGAGTCGATGAGATTGTCACAACCATCATTTTAGTCAAAAATAAATTAGTTGTGAGTTTTGAAAGTGTTATTGACATATAATGGGTTTGCGATAACTCTGATGAGTTGATGGGTTATCACAACCACCACTTAGTCGACATACATTAGTTGTGGGTTTTGAAAGTGTCATTATACTCCAATAAGGGTTGGCAAACCAGTCTTCTATATCCGCTTTAATAAAAATCCAGTCATCAAAGAAGCAAGAGGTTTGTTCCACAAATTTCTTCTAACCCATATGTGGAAATGATGCAAAGATCTCAGACTAATACTCCCCAATATAAGATAGAAAATAACTTCAGTAGTTTGAAAGCTTTGATGATTGCTGCAAATGGTGATGCTCATGAAATCGCAGGCACAACTACCTAACCAAAAGACCAAGAGGATTCCCTTGGACCTCTATTATAACACTAATCCCCCTGAGGTATGTTTCCATCACTTGAGAAGGAACATGTTTTTCTTAACAAAGATTAAAGTTTTGAATGACCATTTCTTCATTTGTTTTCATGCCTTTGGATGAACAATAGCTTGCATCAAATGAACTTGGGAGGATGTTAATATCATAAAATGATTGAGACAATAATGAATGAGACACAACCTTTATACTCATGATCACCAAATAACCTCACACGGGACTTGAAAAATAAAGTAGGCAACATGTGGGTGATCCATACTAGAGTGTCTCACTTTTTGAGCAAAGTGGGAAATTGAAGTAAACATTTTAAACGAAATTTTCACTTTTTGTTATTTATAACAATTAAATTATTAAGAATTTGATAATAATGTGAACTAGTGATTTTTGAAAGATTATATATATATATTTATTTATGATTTTTTTTTTTTTTTACAATTAACAGTATTTTAGAAAGTGACATTTATTTCATAATGTATATTTTTTTACAAAAATGATAAAATTATAAATTCTTAAACATAAATTGGTAACACCAATGTTTAGTGCATAGATATTTTTTTGTAATTTTTTGTTTCATATTTTATTTTATTTTATTTTTTATGTGAGATTAATTATAATTCAGACACAATTTTCTTTTGCAATGCATGTTTATATCCAAATTAAATTTTCTTTTTGAAATAACGACATCAATATCTAGTGCATAGATATTTTTTAGAAAATTTATCTATTTTTCTACTTTTTTATATGTGGAATAGAAACCTTGATGTTTGATGAAAAGCCTATGTTCCCTAGAAAATAGAAAATAAATGCAATAATTAAATTAAATATATTCCCAATTATATTTTTTGAAAAGATTACTTTGAGGTTTATTGTCCCACAAATTATCCTATCATGTTAATTTTATTTTCTAGTATATCCTAAGGTTTGAAATAGAAAATTTTGAGGAAAATTTGAAGACCAAGGTGGAAAGGCCCATCGGAGGACCTTCAAATGAAGGCACCTTTGTTCAAAGGTATTCAAGACTTTTCCTTTTGATGATATAAAAATTATAATTTT